>OY856414.1:762328503-762638503 GCA_963693085.1 Alisma plantago-aquatica
AGTTTAAGTATTCACATCATATGTAATCAATAAACGATCATCATCATCATCTAAGCCTCAGTCCTAATTATGTTGGGGTTGGCTACATGGATCCTTCATTTCCATTCATCTCTATCATGGGCCATATTCTGATTGAGATGTAGAGATTCAAAATCTCTCTTTATAATCTCATCCCATGTTAATTTAGGCCTTCCTATTCTTCTATTTTTGGTGTTTGGCTCAATAGCATTACTTCATATAGGCTCACTAGTAGGTATGTGTTGCACATGTTCGTACCATCTGAGTTGGCCCTCATGCATCTTGTCCTCAATGCTCGCCACCCCCACTTTATCCCTAATATTGTCATTTCTCAAGTGATCTTTTCTTGTCTTCCCACGCATCCATATCAGCATACACATTTCAGCCACGTTCATCTTGTTCAGACCTTGTTTCTTCACTGCCTAACATTCACTCCCATAGAGCATGGCTGAACGTATAGCTGTTCTATAAAACTTACTTTTTAACCTGAGAGGGGTCTTCTAATCACATAATACTCCAGTTGCACTCCTCCATTTCAACCATCCTACAGTGATCCAGTGACAAACATCATTTTGGATATTCCCTTCTATATGAATAATAAAACCCAAGTAACTGAATTTATCACATTTTGGTATATCTACTCCGTCCAGCTTGGCTCCATCATTCACACTACGAGATTGGCTGAAATTGCAATGCATATACTCAGTTTTTCTCCTGCTAATCATCAATCCATTTGATTCTAGTGCCTTTCTCCAACATTCAACATTATCATTCAATCCATCTTTAGTTTCATCAATCAAAACAATATCATCAGCAAATAACATACACAAAGGAATATCATCCTGAACGTTCTTTGTCAACTCATCCATAACAAGAAAAAATATATATGGGTTGAGTGTGAATCCTTGGTGTACCCCAAATGTGATAGGAAAGGTTGGTGTCTCTCCTCCGGGAGTCTTGACACTTGTAGTAGATCTATCATACATGTCTTTGATCAAGTCAATGTATTGGATTGGCACACCCTTTTTCTTTAAAACCATCCACAACACTTCTCTGGGTACTCGATCATAGATCGATAAACACCATATGAAGATCTCTTTTGCTTTGTCTATACTTCTCCATAAGCCTCCTTATTAGAAAAATAACATCTGTTGTTGATCTTCTGGGCATAAAACCAAATTGGTTGTATGATACCTACGTTATAGATCTTAAACGTTGCTCAATAATCCTCTCCCAAAGCTTCATCAAGTGACTCATTAGATTGATACCTCTATAGTTTGTACAACTCTGAATGTCATCTTTATTCCTTTAGATGGGGACTATAGTACTATTTACCCACTCATCCGACGTCTTCTTGGCCTTCATGATCTTGTTAAAGAAATTTGTTAACCACGTAACTCCCTCATCCCCCATGCTCTTCCATACATCAATGGAAATATCATCTAGTCTGCATGCCTTTCTCATTTTCATCTTTTTTAAAGCATTCTTGACCTTAAATGATGCAACTCATCGTGTGTAAATGATATCTCTTGTATTCATGTCACACAATTCACTAAGATTATATGCAAGATCTCCATTGAAAAGCTTATGGAAGTCAATTCTCCACTTGTTCTTAATATCATCGTCCTTAACCAATACTCTACCATTTTCATTCTTGAAGCATTTTACTTGACTCAAGTCTCTTCCTTTCCTTTCTCTTATACGATCCATTTTATATATATCTTTTTCCCCTTCTCTAGTGTCCAGCTTCTTATACATATCATCCAAAAGTATCTAGACCTTGCCTCCCGAACAATCTTTTTAGCTTCTTTCTTTCCTTGCTTGTATCTTTGGAAAGTTGCATCATCTCTAGATTTGGGCAAGCTCCTATAGATATCCCTTTTCAGTTTAATAGCCTTCTATACTTCATCATTCCACCACCAAGTCTCCTTCTGTGGAGGCCCACAAACTTTACACAAGCTCCTATAGATCTCCCTTTAGTAATCAATAAACGATGAAAACTAAAATTTTGATCATATCTATTATCCCAAAATATAGTAGATTGACGTGACTTGAATATCAATGTAGGGAAATATGACAACATAATAGGAAGCTGAAACAAAATTTTAATTCTCATATTCCCCTTTAACCAATGGAATGCATCAATATTTATATAATGGGAAGGATGGTTTAGAGGATATACTTGGTCCTAGAGAAAGTCCAGTGACAATCTCCTCTTTGTAGTGTGCACCCTTTTTTCAAGTCGCTCTCAAACAATGTCTGCAACAACTCCTTGTTGATCACCATGAACAATAGGTTGACATTGCCCTCCTAGAGGGAAAACCTCCTTGCCTATAGAGTAGACCACATAGACCATTGGAAACTCTTATCGTTCTATAAGAATGGACAATAAGGATTTGTCCCTTCATGTTGGTTTACTAGCACCAACTTTCTCTCCCATAATTGTTCCCCCTTGCTACCCCTCCCTTTATCAAGTAGGACTTGATCGAGTTCTCTTTGTTACTACAACTAGAGAAGATAAATAATTGTCACAAGAAATTGAGTTGTATATCTAGTAAGCCCCAATAATCCTATATTTATAGGAGGGTCAAGGTCAGGGTTCCCAATCTGTGCGAGTGGAAGGGACTGGAATTTCATGAATTTTCACAACCTAGGAGCAGAGAAATGATAGGTACATAGGTGAACCAATCATTTGGCATATGAGTCAGTCGATTCACCCAGTGAACGGTCATTTCATCATGTTTCCCAATCACAATTGTATTGGCAATTCTAATCCAATTAATGCACTTCATGATGTAAGCACTAATCCTTGATGTAATCTAATTGTTCCAGAAAATGGACTTCTCATCCCCTGAGTCAGTCGTCTAGAAACCTTGAGCTGATCCATTCACTATGTGAACCGGTCAGTCCAAGCCATGGTTCATCCAAAATTCAGCTAATGCAATTTCTAATCAACCTAACACTCCAACTAGTCGGTTCAAAATTTGAACTGGTTGGCTTAGAGTCCAGTCAGTCAATTGTTGTTAAATTGAATACCTAAACACATAGAAATCATTTTAATTTTCATTCATTATTGAACTTCTATTCCAAGAGTATCCTTTGTGTTCTACCTTATAGGTTCCATATTACATTGGAAGTGAATGTCCATAACTATTTCAGGACATTACAAGTAAGGAGAGGCTTCTAGTAACACATAATTTCTACCCAAGTAAACAGAAAGTTGGAGAACAACTTCAACCTACAATCTTTGATTGGTGTTACAATTTTGTATAGTTCTTTTGTCACTGATATCCAGATTGAACTTGAGGCATGGAATCGTCATCCTCTTCAATCATTTAATCTATGTTCCTTGAACCTGAGCATACTATCTGAGATATATGTAACCTCAATATCACATATTGACTCCCATGGCCATGGCAATGCCTTTCCCAGCCTCGCTTATCAAGTGTCTAGGATATCATACTCCTGTAGGAGGGACAAATTCCATCTTGATCACTCATAGTCATCCCCATGTGTCATAGTGCATTTGATCATCATCTATATGGAAACCCTTGTTTAGAATCATGGTGTATGATGTCAAAGTACACCGAACAACATGTGATGAGTATAGTGATTTCTGATCTAATAACCACAATCACCACAAACACTATAAGAGATGATTTTGAGTACCAATTATGGTTTCCATGTATCACTCTTGTAGTGGGTTTGTCTGATACACTGTTCTCTAACAAGTATCTATGTGTTTGGTTTGATACTACATATCATTATTGATGAGATTCAGGCATCAACCAACATAGATTCTAGTTTTATGTGTTGTTGTTGTCTATCAACCTTCCACAATAACATCTAACTATGGAGATAACAACAATGTATATACTATGTACAATCTCATTGTTCAGGTCATCAACCCGAAGACATACATCATTGAGTAATATCATTCTTTGTACATTTATTATGTTACTTTAAGTGAAAAGGACAAATTCTTTTTTCTCTTACCTTCTCCTCATCTTGAGTGCAAAAGACTTGGATTTTTGTTTATCAATAGAACTTTTCTTGGACTTGCCTTCACCCTTGGACTCCCATCCATTAATCACTGTTACAAATTTGAGTTTGTCCTTATTCATTTCTTCTTTAGTAGTTACGAACATGCCAGGCAATTCAGATTGTGATTTAGCCTGAATTGTCCATGTTATAGTTCATGGTAAACTCGCTATATGATTCAAGAAATGATTCCAAAATAATAATCGTGGCCAGCTCTTGGCCTAAAGGAAATTCTACTCTCTCTTAGTCATCCACATTCCCAATAATATTGAGCATATGGGGCCCCATTGGATCTTCATATGCCAATTTTCTTTACATGATCTTAGTAAATGTCTTAGAGATGTGTTACTATCTTGAAAATGTCCATATTTTCATGCTGCTTCTGCAACTCATAATTCATCGAGCATAGCATAAGGTATTTTATGTTAGCGACATCACTCACATGTTTCTCATAAGAATCCTTTGTAGCCTTAGGAGCATTGGGAGAGGGTTCTTTTGGCAGTGGTGTATCCAGGACATAGAGATTATGCTAATCAGTGAGAATGTTTCTCAAAATTCTAAACCATTTAGAGAAGTGTGTCCCATTAAGTTTGTCTTTATCAAGGATTGATTGCAACAAAAAGTTATTTCTTTCCATGTGATTGTACAAAGACAAATTTACATATGTCAAAAGATTTGAAAATAATTGACTATATTAATTAGGCTTTTAAATAATTATTACTCCTACTATTTTTATTCAAATTGATAACCCACACTATGAATTTGAAATATTGCATCATACAATGTTCTAGGTAACCAAGATCCAAAATACATTGAGTTATTACCATACCAACGTTAGCGTCCATAACCAATGATTAAGGTAGGAAACTTTTTTCAATTGCATCCAATGCAGTTCTTAGATAGATGGCAAGAACAACTCCTTGTCATTGCCCATTTGTATGCTTCTATGCAACTATTCCCATTAAACTCACCTAGTTAAGCATGACCTAAAATATAACATGATTGAAATGCATCCTGCTTGGTAGGACCACATAACTACCATTACACTTCTATGAGATAAATGGTGCAGCATTCTCGGCATGCCCACACTTGGTCGATCAAGCTTTTCATATATGATGCTAATGGAAATCATCTAAGACTAAATATTTATTGAGGAATTTTATTAATAAATACATATACATATTTGATCTCCACATACTTATATTATGTATCATATACATATATATCCATAAATGAAACATGCAATAATAAATATACGAGCGATAGTTATGGAAACACTAATGTAATTCTTTGGAGACACAAAAGAAGTTTTCCACCCAAGATCATACATCACATGTATCCACCTATACTGGAAAAATATTACGCGGGAATAGATTGGTCGGTCGACTAGACCTTCCACTCAATTGGTTGGTCAACCTATTGGTCAGTCGGTCTCCGTTGGTGGTTGTCTGGCTCCTGGCTCAAATGGTTGGCTAGACACTTCCAATCAGTTGGTTAAGCTTCCAGTCAATCGATTGGCTCCTTTTGTCACCTGGCTCCTCAAGTCCTCCTACCAATTTATCGACTCTCCATCCACCATGTAAACCATTTTACGGTGTCGTGTATGATTTTCACATATATATATATATATATATATATATATATATATATATATATATATATATATATATATATAATATCATATCATATATATATTAGATATATTGGACATTCCCTAGTGTATGTGATATTTTAAAAGTATATGTACATTGACCATTTAGATGTCTGCATAGTATGCAACAAAGTAAATGATAAAAAAAATTGATCATATCAATTTAAATCCTAATACACAATAAGTTTATGTGGCTCTTATACCATTATTGGGTTTTAGCACTTAATTATGGTAGCGGAAACCATCATGTCCTAGAGTAAGTCCAACGACTATCGGTGTAGCGAGATGTGATTCCTTGTCAGGAAACACATGGATGAATGGTCGATGGTTGACGTAGTTTCCCTAATATGGAAATAAAGACTTCCACATATCTATGTAGTCCACATGGACACCTAGGACTCTGCATTCACTTCTAAAGCCAATGAGCAGGATTTGTTGTTCTGTTTGTCAATGTTCTACCGTCAACTTCCTTTCATGTAGTTATCTCTCCCTTTCAGGAAGACTACTAGGCTCTATTGTGTATATAGAGCCTTGCCCAATCCCTTCATATATATGAGTGGTTGTTCTATGGTTTCCAAAATCCAAGTGATATAGAAGATCAAATCTCATTGGTTGATGGTTATTGTGCCCAATCTGTCGATCAACTCGCTTGCCGACTATGACATATTAACAATGGCTTTAAATGCGATGATTGATGTATGCCATTATGCTTATCATTAATAATTTTTTATAATACAATTTTTTGTTTCATATTCCATTAGGTCGATTGGACATCCCAGTCGGTGGACTGGGTATTTTGACCATCCACTGAGAACATTATCCAATCAGTCAATTGGACACTCCAACTGGTTAACTAGATGGTTCTATCAACTAGCATCAATGTGCTCCAATTAGTTGACTGAAAACAAGTGTTGTATAAATTGATGACCTAAACACTTTTGATAATCCAATTAGATCTTATCCATAAGCATACTCCTAATACAAGTGCATTCTTTGTGTGTGACCCTAAAGGTCCCATATTAAGTTGGCAATGAAGTCCATAACCATTATGACTACACAACAAATGAGCAATATCTAGAAACATATCATTGTAAACCAAGTAATTGGAAAGTTGAAGAACAACTTCAACCTATAATTTATGATCAATGTTACCATGATCGTATAGTTCCTCCATCACTGATATATAGATTGAATGTGAGCATGGAACTATCATCCTCTTAATACTTGTTTTATATTTTTTGAACCAAATCAAACTATTGAGATACATGTGATTTCATGTATCATATATGGTGTCACATGACAATGGCCATACATTTCTCAGTCTCTCTTATTAAGTGACCATGATATCATACTCCAACTAGAGGGAAAATCCAATCTACATCACTCAAACTCCATCCCCATGTGTCACAACATATCCAACCATCACCTTTATGATAACTCTTACTCAACTTCATGTTGGATGAGGTCAAATTTCATTGAACAACATGTGATGAGCATAGTGACTTTAGGTCTAAGAACTAAAATCACCACTATCACTTTCAGATATGATTTGACACCTATTCCATAGTTTTTATGTATCACTCTCAAGGTGGGTCTGTCCGGTACAATGTTCTCTAACATATACCAATGTGTTTGACTTGATATCAAATATCATGACTAATGAGACTTTTTCATCAGTCAACACACATTCTAGTCTTATGTATAAGTCTCTTCTATTTTTCTTCCTACAATAATATCTGACTGGTGATATAACAAGAATGTATCTACACTTATCATACACATGATCCCATTGTTCATGTCCTTGACGTGAAGATACATGTCATCGAGTAATATCATTCTTTTGATATCTATTAAGCTTGTGTCATCATCTCATAACTGAGACAAACATCATCAACTAACTTGCCTTTACTATTATCAAATGAAGTACATTATGACACTATACAATCATCATATGAATGGCTCTCTGGGCATACACACCAAGGCCAAGTCTCCTATTCTAGTTCTCATGTAGTGCAACCCTGTACTAACTATAACTTGTCTTTTGACTCCTAAATTGGTAATGAGGGGTAAATAAGAACATTAACATGTTCCCTAAAAAAGGATTTTTTTCCTAAAAAAACGTAGTCAACTCAAATATAGGGTGATTTTAAGGGCATAATTTCCACTTCAGATATCCCACCTTTCTAAGGTATCACATGAAGCATATGACCAACACTTTATATTAATCAAACTATATCCAAGTCTCACATTGTCTTCTAAGGGCATGCACATGAAATTATGTTAGCTATCACCAATTATTTTGCAGAATCTTTATCATCATAAGAGTTCAGTTTATGTAATTTTCAGGATTAGTTCCTAATATAACTTATTTTTAGGAAAGAGAATGGCCCCATCAACCACCACTCGGCTCTTTTGGATGCTTTTGGCCTTAGTCACACACAACCCCAAAAACTTCTAGACATGTACTTCTCTAGGCTGAGCTTGCTTAGGCGTTGATCCTTTGATGATCACATCCTAAATAGGAGGTTCACATTCGTGATATAGGTAGTCTAGTCCTTCCATTTAAGTTCATTTTATTTGAGGCCTCAAATCATGGGATATTACAATCTCCCCCACATAGAAGCTTGGTGTCCTTTCCAAGGCTCAACTATATGGCCTCGAGATCTTTCCCCATTAGTGCAAAACCATAATGACTAAGGTACACCTAGCTCCCGACCAAGGATACCAACACAAAGATGGAATCATCAACTAGGATATGCCTTTCCATCATGCGTAGACAACAAAACATAATACTAGCATGCCACATGCCCATATGGGCCCCATCTAAAAGAGGGCATCTAGCTCATATATCAATGTTAATGCTCAAGACCATTGCCCAAGGCTATAATAGAGGCTTTAGGAATGATGACTTATCTGCCACCACTAGCCTCAACTTCACACTTTATCCTCACTCTCACACAACCCATGATCAACTCTCAAATAGGTCACTTATCCCATTACCACTCTAAGCTAAGAACGCTTAAGCAAAAAGTTTTTAGTGATGGGTTCCCTAAAAAGGATGTGCACCTTGGTGATATGGATAGTCCAATCATTCCAATTAGGATCATTTTATCTAAGGCCTCAAATCATGTAATGTTACAATTATATATATATATATATATATATATATATATATATATATATATATATATATATATATATATATCACATGTAAGGTTTAGTTTAAGGATCACCTAATATTAGAGTGTATACATCTAAGGCATGATACACATATAATAGGTCAAAATTAGGGATTCACAATTGTACGAACTAAGACTTTAAGTCCTAAAGTATGAACTCTTGGACCTTTATCTTGGTATATAAGACATTACTCTGAGTGCAAAAGTAGAATATTTTTCAAACATCATGAACAATCTTTATGTGGACATCATAAGATAAATCTTATGCACAACAATACATTTATCAAAATAAAATTTACAACATTTTAAAATTATAATATGGAATTTAAAACATGTGTATTTTTGCTTTCTAGAATAATCTTCAGTACATTACCCTAAGCCATTTCTCACATATTCAGGTTTACATCCTCACTATGCTCTAAATCTATAATCACGAAACAAATACAAGTCCAAACATATGTGTTGAGTATGTAGGGTCAAAAAGCAATGTAGTAATTTAATATGATTGATAGTAAAGAGTCTATCATTTATGCAAGATCACAACTCACTCTTATTCTTTTATTATATAAGCTTCATATTTTAGTTTATATATTTGGTTACATTATATTACTAATGTGGAACCTTATACAACACCATCTTTTGCCACACCAAAAATAGGAGATACCAGGTTAGGTTACACCTCAATTTTTTTTTCTTGAGGGTGGTATGAGTTTGTATCCCCACGGGGATTACACCTTCATTACATACAATGAACTTATATCATTATGTTCTTCTATTTAGAACATTGGCAACCCAATGTACTATAATATAGTCATCAAAGTATCGAACATATTTACATGCAATCGAAAGTTGTATATATGCCAAGAAGTTATTTTGCATAATCAATCATCATTATCATATCCCAATAGTGTCAGGTTGTACAATGTTTTAGATATCAAGAATGACTGAGCTAATCCATGTAGTTTTCCATTTTTATTATTGAATATCAATTAATATCCTAAATCACATAGATATATCAAAATTAAAAGAAAAAAACTATGCCAAATAGAATCACTTTATCAAAACTTTAGATAAGGTTATATTAACAAAAAATATGACTATGGTGCCACTATCAACATATTCCATGGTCATTAGCCTTTAGACAAGGACAATATAACCTTAAGGTAGTTTATATATAAAACTATTTAAATATGACAACAAATAGATCACACGTTTCCACTAGGCAATAGAAAATATAGCAACTATGAATTTTTTTATCCTAATAGGATATTGATCGCCAATTTCTATCGTAATAGGATATTTTGACATTTTAGTACCAGATCTATTAAAACATAATGTTTGATCCAAATTATTAGATGAATTATTACAAACAAAGCAAGGGTTTCAAAGTATATTTTAAAATTTTTACATATACTAAACTTCATGAGTATTTTGTTTTTCTAAAGTGGACCAGTAGAACTCCCCATATGAATTGTTGAAGTTAATCTTAATCCAAGTGATTCCCATAGTTATTCACGTTCAGTTGTCGTGGCACCACACATATGAACCAAGTTAAAATTTATTTTCCATTTTTTTTGTTATATTCCCCTCTCCTCGATGTTACTCTATCTAACCAAATTAAAAATTATTTTCTCTTGTACTTCTTCTCTATCATACCTCACATATGACACCATTTGTTCCAGCTTGAAGAAAACATATCTATTAGTAATGTTGATTAGTTTTAATCCTATAATGTATTTAAACTATTTAATATTTATTAGTCTATTTTTTAAAAATATCCAATAAAAAAAGTAGTTGATCTTCTCATACTACATTTTCAATTAATAAGTGTAACAGTTGTATCTCTAAGGAATATATGTTAGTTGTTGTTCTTGTATATCTTCTTCTTCTTTTTCTCCAAATTTAACATCTTCTCTTTATCCATAATTTACACTTATTCATTTCATTTCAACTCTTGAATTATGTGAAAATATACTTATTAAGACAACTAAAAAGATAATGAGTTTCTTGTCCATACTATAATTATTCATTTTGAATGAGATATAAGTAAAATTTTAAAAATGAATCAATTAGTTGTTGACTAAAGATGAAAAAATTCCATATACTAAAAGTTAAAGATATGTACTAGTCCAAAAATATTTTATGTTATTTAATGTTATGGTTCTATTATTTGTAGTTAGTTATTACTATTGTATAAAAAAGATAAGAGAAAAAATACATAAAACTAGGCTTAATAAGACATTTATAGATCTCAACTATATTAGATTCCTTTACCCCCAAAAATATCTCGTCAAGATCCGCCATTGACCACGTGCCCACACCACTAATCCATTTGACTACTAACATGATTTGAAATATATCCTAGTTATGTTTGTGAATAAACAATCTCCTTCCTATAGCCGTATGAGCTATTATGTGGCAATGGCATTGTGTCATCGGGGAATCTTTCTGGTGGCATGGCTCTCACCACTCAGACTACTACTTCATGATCCAAGGTCGTGGATGCCTCCACATACCTTCTAATACAAAGGGCAACTACAAATTCTCTCCAAAACACCTTCCTTAACGTCTTTGACAAACTCAAAATCTAGTGTTACTAAAAATACAACATCAAGCCTATCTCCCTGGTTTCTAGGCTAAAAACATGATTTTAATCATCTTGAATTCGTAGAAGGCCAAGAAGTGTCCTATGAATACTTATTTATAGTTGGAATCTGTGTATCTGAAGATCTCAAAACCCAATATGGGGACTATCTAACTCCATTTTCTAACGAGACCAGTCAATGCACACATGCACATACACATGCCTTATTATAAATATATTTTTTACTTTTGAAAGAAATATACAATACTTTTTTACTTTTTGAATATGAGTAAATAATTATGTTTTTTTTATTTGGTGTTACTTTAGTTACGAGTCAAATGTTATATCACAAATGGGATCTAATCATTCTAAATATTTAAATTTGTGTAAACTAAATAATATCACCTCAAATTCTTCTCAGATTCGATTAAATTCCGTTCCATAGTTAAGTGCCATCAAGACAAAGACACAACATCAATTCCTAGATTAAATGAATATGTTTTTTTATTTGGTGTTACTTTAGTTATGAATCAAATATTATATGATAGATGAAATATAATCATTGTAAATATATAAATTTTATGTAATACATATTGTAGCACCTCATATTCTACTCAGATTAGATTAAATTTCATTCCATAGTTAAGTACCATTAAGACAAAACAACAACATGAGTTCCCAGTTTTGTATGGAAAGAGACAGGTAGAGTATTTATGAGTTATTTGGTGTGGTCATAGATGAATCTAGTTAAAATAGAGAGAATTAAAATTGTTAAGAGATATTTTAGAAGGTTGGGGATGTAAACTTAAGATGGTGATTGTAGGAAGAATGAATTATATTTTTTTCAGAAAGAGAGATGGTGCGATCTTCTCAATGCCACACACTAACCAACTAAAGTGGCTACATGCAACCCTAAGTGAAAACACACAAACCTCTCAAAATTTATATATGTACCTAGTTCAACGCACATGCTCAACTAATCACATGTACCCGTAAGGACACGGGTCACATTGTAGTATAAGCTAGTGGTAAGATTAGGGTCGATCCTTAGGGATAGAGAGGGCACTTGAGCTAGGTTAATGTTAGCTATGTTCCTAAAGTGAAGATTAGAGTTTGAGGGTTTAAAGTTGGTTTTGTTTGATTATGATATGATTGCAAGCAAGGAAGAGCAAGAAAAAAACTATGTTAACAAAAAATCAAGATTACTCTAAGCAAGTTAAGACTAGGGAACTAAGTAAGGCAAGCAATTAGGCTAGAGCAAGGAGTTACACTACACTAGCAAGCCAAGTTTTCAACTAAGATGCAAGCTAAACAATGAGACAAGCAAGAGCCTAAGTTATCACTAGTTATCTAAATTAACACAAGAAAGCTCAAAGGAGCCCTAACAACTTGAGAAGGAACTATCTAGCAAGAACTATTAGCTAAGAATTAACAAGGGCAATTAACTAAACTAACAATAACAATCTAGGAAGGCACAAGTGGATTTTAAGCAATATGATGGATAGGTGGGCCGTTTGGGAATGAAACTCGGTATTACTTGGGAAGGTCAACATAGCATGCAATTCTCATATTTCAATCTAGATTACCAAACCAAACAACAAGGCAAGTGCTATTAGAATATACCCTATACTACTAGTTGGAGAACTAGGGTTAGGTGTAATTCTAATAGGACTTGGCAAGTCTAGGTTTCTAGGGTAAGTGGTATTAGGGAAATTGAGAGCCAAGGGTAGGAACGGGAGTAGATATTTGGGTGTTTCACGTCATGTTACTTTCTATCTAGCCTTTAGGAAACTCTAGGAAATGGCACTAATCACACTTACACTAGCTACTTAAATGTCACACCTACTTGTAGAAGAAGGAAGATGTATTTTGGAACAAAGGGGGCTAGCTAGGGATCCAATAATTGGACCTAGTAGCCATTTCTAAGATTGCCACATACATTCCATTTTCCCCTAGAAGCTAAGTGTCATCAAGCACCAAAAAATAAGCAATTTATGTTTATAACCACAAACCACATGCAAGATAATGGGAAATGAGATAGAAGTAAGAGGCAATCGTCATAGAATGAAATTATGTTCAATACAAGTTATTTTCCCCCAACATGGTATTAAAGTCACATTTTAACCCCAAACAGCCTACTACTAGGGGCTTATCTAGACATGGTCAAACAAAAGAGCAAAGAAATGAGAAGAAGGGGGTAGGACTCCATGGAGCTAGAAGTAGCTTCTTCTTCTTCACCTTGTAGCTGTTGTAGAATGACCTCCCTCCTCCAAGGTGGGTGAAGGGCATGGAAATGAAGGGGATTGTGGTAAAAAACCTAGAAAACTAGGTTTCTATGGTGAAAATGAGGTGAAAATGGTGGGTGGATGGCTTGAATGCAAGGAAGGAGGCAATGAATGCTCTAGAGTATGTATGGGGGAGTAATGCAACTAAAGCGGGAGCTAACCTCATGCCCCAGCCGCCACCCATGTATATATAGGTAGTGGGGAGGCACTAGGTCAAGTGGGGGTAGAATAAGAAATGCAGTGCAAATCTACTGCTAGGGTTGTATGTAGCTCGATTGTGCTGGGAAGCACGACCATGGTGGATAGGGGTCAGCATGCCTGTGGTGGAATGGAACGGTGAGGTGAAAATTGGAAAACATTACAGTAGAATTCTGAGCTCTTGGAAGGCTAGTCGCACGCCGTGTTGGGCAGCATGACCTCGGTGGGAGCTAGATAGCACAGAAAAGCTGTGTAGCACCACCGTGCTGGGTGATATGTAGAACGACCATGATGGGTAGCATGGTCGCGGTGGGCAGGTGGAAGAACGGATGTGGTGGAGGGATGGCATAACGACCATGATGGAGGATGGCAGCATGGTCGTGGTGGAGGATTTTCAGTAGATGCATCAAAACTGTGATTTTTCTTGTGATTTTTTCATTTGCCTCATGGTCATTCGGTGTCACCACGGTCATATTGGGGGCTTTTCTTGCACATTGAGCTTCAAACTTCATGATCCATAGACTTCTTTCCTTAAGCTTGACTCTTGTCCACTAGGGGTAGGTTAAGGGGGCTTTGTGGCCTTCTTTAGACCTCTTCATGGTCAGAGGAATCCCATAACATCTTCCTCCTCTCTCATCCATCTAAGGCTTGGTCCAAGTACCTAAAAATCATGCAAAGAACGTCCATTAGTGCATTTGACAGAAATATGCACATTAATAGAATTAACTTGCGCTCTAACTTGTTTATATGTGATTAGAATACAAAAAAACACAAGATGGAGCCCTAAAATAGGGTTGCATCACCAACCCAAACTTAAAACATACTTGTCCTCAAGTATGCTCCAACTTAATCTCTCTATTCAATTTCTTTCAACAAATAAGAATGACAAATGCATTACAAAAGATGATTATTGACTATATGGTCTTACAAGTGACTAAGTGCATGTGTTCCACCTATCTCCTCTCCACTTTTACAATCCAATCATGAAAAGAGCAATGAGCATACAAACTTCAAATATAGATCATAGAATACACAAGCTTTCCATATGTCCTTCATATAATTCCGAGTAAACCGTTTCATGATGGCGTTAATCAATGATGACTAGGAGTGTTGTTTCACTTTCATGTATTCAATCTTATGCTTCAAACCACACCAAATGACCCACATGGCTATAGAAAAGAGGTAAAGTGAGCTAGGATTGATGTTTCCTAGCTCAATGAGTATGAAAATGGAAGAAAGGATTGCGGTAAGAGATTGGAGTGCTTTTACACACTCATATTTTCTTTATTTTGGATGCTCTTAATCAGGAGCATCTTTTATTTTATTTTTGCTTTTATTTCTTTTTTTCTTTTTTTTCTTTTCTTTTCTTTTTACCTTAGTATAGATAGGTAATATGATGGAGAGAGTGAAGCAGAGATATGTAGATATGGCCACCCCAAACGTTTGGAGGTGGCCAAGGCTAAATGTGTGCACTAAGGTGATCTTTCATGAGGTGGAGAGGTATGAAGATGGTGAAAGAAGAGTCAGGTCAAAGGGGGGGCATTAGTGCAGTCCTAAACATAAAATCTCCTGCATGAAAACTAATCCAACACTTCATCAAATGATATCACACCACATTAGTGAACCACATGAGATTCACATTTATATCATGTGATTCCATAGGCTCTAAGTGTTCGTAGCTTGCTCAATTCACAATTCAACCACAACATTCACAAACTTGAGTGAAGTGATGCACATGTAAAAAGTCAACAATTAAGACCATATAGAAATAAACTCTAAAAAAGTGACATTCATTTGTCAAAAACCAACATTTTCATTTCAAAAAGTGGAGATTAAGTTAAAACATGCTTTTAGGCAAGAACATTCAAGTTTGGGAAAAATTGGCCAAAATTATGTGAATTCGAATTTTAATCACATCCAAAGCTACTTTAGGGAAAATAAAGGATAAAATAACAAATCCTAACTAAAACACACAAAAATTACCAAAAATCTACATAATATGCAATGCATGCCATGGACAGGTAAAAAGATTAATGTTTTTCAAAAATTACTCAAACGAGCATGGATGCAAAAAAAACGAGATCTACACTAAAAACAGTGACGTCAAACTAATAGAGATTAGGTGAGACAGACATAAAAAAATCTAAGAAAAGAGGCATTCCTCCCTTCCACCCCAAACTTTTGAATCATGTTGTCCTCAACATGAAAGTAAAGCTTAGGAGTGAGAGGGAAGATACCATTGCTCTAGCAGTGTGGGATCCTATGGGGGGCAGAATGTGGAGGTGGATTCTAGTAACAATGGTCCCAGTAGTCCTCCTATGGAGATGGGAATGTCTCTTGGTATCTAGATAGTCCTCCCCAGAAGTCCTCCCCCCATTGGGGGTTTCTTTACACTTGCACATGTTGTTACGGGTAAATGTGGTTGATCTGATGATGCATCTACTGCTGATCTAGCCACATGGCCTGATATGTCTACTGAATCACCTCCAACTTTGCATGAATGGCTAACATGTCATATGCATTTGTTGGAGGGGGCTGCGCATCAAAGTCCTCATGTATCTGTCTTATTCGATGTGGGTGCTCAAGGTTGCGTTGTTTCTATGGAACATCTATCTCTCATGCACTCTCTGGTAAGTCCACTGGAAATGCCCTATATTCTTCTCTAGGATGTTGTCTTTCCCACATGGAGAACTTGTCTGGCAGATTTTCCAACGGCCTGATATCATCCATAAGAATAAAAGCTTGATAAGGTAGATCTAGAGTGATGTTAGGGTACTTGGGGTTCATATTGTAAATAATCTTCTTCTCTTATGGAAATCATCTGAGACCTTGCAAGATAGTTCAAATCAATCAACTTGGCCCCTTCTACCTTTGTGATGTTCGGGAGATCACACTCATGTGCTTTTGCTATAGTGGTCACAATCCCTCCCATTATGAAGGGAAGCTTAGTCTTGGACGGAATTGTTTTTAAGTGATCAATCATCATCATTCCCAGATTCACATGGCCATGACTTACCATCACTGTTAGCACAAAGAAGTATTTTTTAGAACAACACCTTGGTTGTCATACCAGACAAAGATGGAGTTGGCGAGGATTTTCTGGATATATCTTAGAATGGGTTGAAAATTTTGCTTGTTTTTTACTTTCCCACTACAAAGGAGCTTTCACCAATGATTGTTTCCCACATCTTGGCATAGTTGCATTTCCCACTTTTGTCAAACCTGCCCCCATCAAAGTTTTGAACAATCTCTTGTGTTGATGCAAAAATCTTATTAAGGTCAGAGGCCTTTAGTACATGAGCGGAGTCATTGAACCTGAAACAGATTGCATTCTCCCCTTCATATTGCACCTTCTCTAGAGATCCAAAGAATTCATGAGTTGTCTCTTAGTATGTTTCTTCTACAAAGGTCAACAATTGATACAACCCACATGATTATAAGAAACCCTTAGTGTCATCATACATTCGTAGGGCTTCCATGGTGTTGAGGCAAGCATATATTGTGGGAATCACCCACCCAATAGTACACCCAGGGTGAAGGTGCCTTGTGAACACTCTCCTTGATGTGCCTCTCCCATATGCAAATTCCTAAGGGTGCTTCCCAATCCATTTCATCATATCCTCCTCTAATTGGACAAAAAGTCCACTGGCTCATCTTCCATCTCCTCACTCTTGGTGTCATCTACCTCCTCCTCCTCATATGTGTGTCACCCCGAACTTGTGTCCAAGTTTAAGGGCACCATCTGAATGGGTGCATCTTCAACTTCTTCCTCAATCACCAGCAGGTGCCTAATGGGTTGTTGAGCAGTGCATGGTTGTGTTGATGAAGTGGAGCATCTCACTGCAGTCGTGTGTGGAGGTCATCGTGAAGATGACACATCAGTTGCCTTCTTGGCCCTTCTCTCTCGGGCCGGTGCATCAATGTCCACTGAATCGACGATGTTCTCCATATCTTCTTCTTCCTCCTCCTCGTCGGGGTTGTTATAGCTTGGATCTGACGTGTGGCCACTTGAGGAGGATCGGTGTCGGGAGGCGCTTGTCAATGCCGACCATAGCAGCGATTGTGAAATGGAATCAGATGGTGATGACACACTGTGGGAGGGCGATGTGACATTGGAGGCCAGCTTGGTGCAACTTTTGCCGCCAGTGAGGATGTTCATGATCTTCTCTACCCCTTTCTTGATTCCTTTTCCCGAGCTATTCATCTTTGCAAGGATTTTTGGTGGAATATAAATAAGTCAAACTTTCTCCTCCTATGCATGACCATCAAAGTGCCTGCACGCACATTAATCTCCACACTCACCATGGATAAGAAGGTTCTCCCTAAGATGAGGTATTCCTTTCCATCAATAGGGCCAAAATACATGATTACAAAGTCATCTTAGTATGCAATGTTTATCCTTTGATCCAATGCTACTATATCATTTCGTAATATGCCAAGGATTTCCTCCTAGTTCCATCACCTAGAACAATGTCACAATCAACTTGCTCCATTTTTGTTAGGCTGAGCTGTAAGTACATGCACAATGGCATAATGCTTACTCATGTGCCTATATCTAGGAAAGAATGCTCGATAGGTTGCTCTTTGATATAACATGTGACGAGGGGAGTTCCTAGATCATCCCTTTTCTCTGGTAAGACAAAGTCCAAGATGAAGTTCACCGATCTTATGGCAATGATTTCCTTGGGTGGCAATAATACCACCCTCCTCCTCCATGTGCAAACATATTTTACCAATGAAAGTAATGCTTTGATGCCTTTTGTTCCATGCTTTAAGGTCTCTAAGAGATTCATGATATGACTATGCTTCTCTTGGAGATAGGGGTCTTCTAAAGCATCATGGAATTGCTCACCACTTGCATCAAACGTTTCTCAAAAATTTGTGGGCCTTGAGGAGGTATGATGGTGATCCTTGTCTCACCGGGTGTAGCTTGGGTTGTCATCAACTCCCAACAAGGTGGTGCATCAAGTGGTACCATATCATTAGTATGTGGAGCCACAAACATGATCGCATCCTAGAATGGTGGGGCAATTGCATCTCTAGTGCATTTTCCACTTCCAAGAAAAGGTGGGACAACATGGCTAATGATCTCCAATGGGGATGAGACACAAGGTATTGTCTTTTCCATCAAAGGTAGGACACTCGAGAGTACTTAATCATTACCAAAGGGGGAAGAAAAATCCTTGATGCATGTGACACTCTCAAGAGGAAGTGAGACTGTAGATTCTTTGGCGTTCTTACAATCTCTACTAGATTCATTCAATAATGGATCTTCATCACAAACATTGATTATTTCTCCTCCCCCTCTCTTGAGCTCTTGAGCAGCCTTCTTATCCCATATGATTGATACCATATTCATTTCCTCATGGGTGGTAGAAGGGGGAGCTTAAGGTGGCATTTGTGGTTGTTGAGGTGGTGGTGGCCTTGGGTGTGATGAATTTGGGTTTTGGACGATGAATGGTGGTTGTGGTGGATGAGGGTTATATTGTGCAGGAGTTGTTAGTATGAGTGAGGTGGGGGTATTGGTACATGAAAGGGGGGTGTTGAAGTGGAGGAGCATACGGATTTGGTGGTCCTTGGTACTGGTGAAGTGGGGGTACTTGGCCTTGTGGTGAGACATAAGCACCTTGACTAGTACTTACATAACTGCCATCATTGTTTGCGATGGACATGGGTTGAGACGGGAGCCTCGCCTCTTCATGGCGGGAAAGTGAAAGAGAGAACTGATTAAGCCTTTGCTCAAGGCAACTAATCATTTTCCCATGAGAGGATACATCTTTCTTCACTTCATCAAGGCTCCTTAGACTTCCTAGAACTTCTTCTTTGAACTTAGATTTGTACTGGGGCCCTTTGTGTTGCCTTGGCTGCCCTTGCCCTCCTCATTTTGTTGTTTCCATGATAAGTTTGGATGATTCCTCTACTCGGGAGTATAGGAGTTGGACATTTGGCCTTGGTTGTTTTGGTTTCCAAAGCATGCACTTCTTCTTACTCAACATCAATTGCCATAGTGTCTTGTTTAGAAGAACCACCATCTTGGTTCTTCATCATATTCATCATATACGCCATCATTTTCAACATGTCAGGGTTGGCTGCAGTCCGAGCTAAAACTATAGGAGGCAGTGGAGGGATGTAGTTCCGGTCATAGTACCCACCTTTACTTGAAGCTCGGTGGTGGGAATTTGTAGCAAGATGTTCGAATAAGGGCCAAAACTCCTCCGATGGCTTTGCCATGAATGTGCTTGCACATGAGGAATTGACATTATTTTGGCTCAACTCGGCCATCCCGGTGTAGAACGCTTATACAAGACACCATAGAGGCACTTCATGGTGTGGGCATGAAGGAGCTTTTGGAATCATTCCCAATCTTCATGAAATGCCTCATTCTCTTTTTTCGTAAAGGAAGTAATGCATCTCCACATCTGAGTCAACTTGGAGATCGGGTAGAACTTCTTGAGGAACTCATTCTTAACCGCATTCAATGTCAATAACTCAAGCTTTTCCATGTACCAATCCTTTGCTTTTTTTCCAAAGAGAATGCAAAAAGGGTTCTCTGGATGGATTCATCAGTGGTAAGGGGTGTGTGGAAAGTGAAACATGTTTCAAGGAAGGCGTCGATATGATGGTAGGGGTTCTCATTCTCCATCTCATAGTAAGTAGGAAGGAGTCCAAGAAGTGTCGGTGGAATGGAGAATTTTTGATCTGACATTTGGTCAACATGGGTGGCAATGGGGGAGTTGTAGTTCCCCAGGGTTAAGTATTCATGGATAGGGCAGTTGGGTTGTGGTTGAGCATCTTCATGAGGTATTTTAGCTTCATGGTCACCCATTTCGGCTGCTTGGTGTTGTTTGTGGTGGCTTTTCCATCTCCTTCTACCTATCTCGGGGTCGTATAACAACAAGTCGGTACAAGTCGAACGTGTATTACACATGCACGACTATCACCTGCACAATACACAAACAAACATAAAAAACTAAGTTAGAATGAAAATATGTAAAAGCAATCAAAGAATAAAGAATAGCAATGGTGAGGGCAGTAGGAAAGGCTAAGCTACACTAACCAGTTAGGTCGAGTGCCTCTATCCCCGGAAATGACGCCAGAAATCTTGGTGCGTCTCTACCAATGGTGTTACATCTTACTCAATTGGAGTTTGAATGTATGAAACCTAGGGAATAAACTTTTGAATTTATAAAGGAACTATACAAACAACCTACTTCTACTAAAAACCTAACCCGCAAGTGCACGGGGTTGTGTCGTAGTATAGGTAAGGCGACAAGTATAGGGTCGGTCCACAGGGAGAAAAGGGGGCGCTAGAGCTTGGTTAGTATTTGAGCTAGGTTCCTAATGCGGACTCTAGGGTTAAGGGTTTAAAGGTGATTTGATTGATTACACTAAGGGTTGAACAAGAAAACAAGTAAAGGAGAACAAACAAGATTAAAACCTAAGTTAACCCTAGATAGTCAATTCTACTAAGCAAGAAAAGACAAGACAAGCAGAAAGGAGCAATATATATTGAGGCAAGCAAGGAAAGGTCTACACTATACTAAGCTAGAAAATAGGGCAAAATAGCAAGTAAAGACCTAAACTAGAAAGAGCAAAGCAAGAACAGAGCCAGAAGATAACTAAGCAAGTAAAGAGTTAACTAAGTTAATACTAGCTAAGCAAGAAGGCAATTGGGGTTTTAAAGTAGTAAAGGGAAATGTGGGCTGTTTAGGGGATGCACTTATCAATTAGGTTGGGGTGACATATGAGCATAATGATTCCATTTAGATTACTAAACCAAACAATGAGATAGAGCCTAATGAATTATCCTAAACTACTAACTAGACATGGATATGCTAGGTTGTGTATAGGGGAACTAGTCCCTAACACCCCATACTACCCTTGCGAGGCTCAATTAAGTTAGGGTTTAGGTGTAATTCAATTAGAGTCTAAACAAGCCTAGGTTTCTAGGTTAGATAATTTTAGGATGATTAGGGGTTGAGATTAGTAATGGGAGTGGAAGTGAGGTTTTAGACCTCCCATCACCCACATTCTAGCCTTGAGAAAGATCCATGCCAAGAACACTAAATTCATCTAATATGGATACTTAGATCTCTTAACTAGGGTTAGAAGAATTCATTAGAATGTAGGAGGATGGGTATCTATCTAGGGATCCAAGAATTGGACCTAGGAGAAAATTCCAAAATTCACACAAATAAGCAATTTCCCTTAATTCCTAGGTGATTTCAAGCACAAACCAACAATCAATTCATGAAGAATGAGATAGAAATAGAACATAGTCATTAGATAACGAAATTACAATGTTAACGTATCATTTTCCCCAAAACGGAATCAAAGTAACATTTTTGACCTTAAACAGCCCACCCAAGGGGCCTAGTTACTCATGCAAATGCCAAATACAAAAAGAATGGAGAAAGAGTTAGAATAAGCCATGGAGCTCAGTGTACATGGAGCAATCCTCTTCTTTATCTATTTCAAGACTTACTCATCCTTCATCGAAAGTGCAAGGGGCATGGTATGATGGGGGAATAGGGTCAAAACACTAGGAAACTAGGGTTTTGGTGGTGGAAATGGTGAAATGAAGTGGAATGGAGGTGGAAATAAAGTGGAATGGGTGGAATGAGAAAATGGGGAGATAAGAGGTGGTAGAAGGTAGCTAACTTCATGCTAGAGATTCCACCTAGGTATATATAGGTGTGGGGGAAGAACTAGGTCAAGTAGGGGCAATATGGGTTAAGCATTGCAAAAATAGTTAGGCTTTCATGAGTAGCACGGCCGTGGTGAGGATGGGTGAGCACGGTCATGGTGGAGTAGAACGATTGAGATGAAAAATGGAGAAAAATCACAGTAACAAGGTCAATATTGTACATGAAGTAGAACGGTCGTGGTGTCTTGGAAAACATTGCCCGTTCGTAGCTCCATGGTCATTCTGACTTAGCTGTCACACAGCCACGCAATGTGGCACAACTGTTCTAGGTCAGTTCACCACGACCATTCTGAGTGGCATGGTCATGGTGATTTTAGCTTTGATGTAAGGTGACTCTGTTGATTTGCAAGTATGCTAGCATGGCCATTCTGTGGTACCACGGTTGAGCTGGCCTCTAGATCAGCACTTGGACTTATTTCCTTGGATTTTCTTGGACATATTTGCTTCAATGGATCTTTGGCCACTAGGGGTAGGTTGAGGGAGCATTGGACTTTACTTTAGGCCTATCCAAGGGTAGAGAAACCCAAGTATCACTCCTTCTCTCTCTCTCTTCCATCAAGCATGGTCCAAATGTCTAGAAAACATGCAAATAATGTCCATAAGTGCATTTTATACAAATATGCAGATTGAGGGAAATAATATGTAACCGAATAGGTATATATGTGATTGAAATGCAATATGACACTAAATGAAGCCCTAAAATAGGGATGAATCACCACCCCAAACTTAAAACATACTTGTCCTCAAGTATGCTCCAACTTAATCTCTCTACAATTTTTCACAATCAAGAAATGACAAATGCAATGCAAAAGATGATTATTGCTGAATGGGATCAATAATGGCTAAATACATGTATTCCACCTCTCTTCTCTCCTGCTTTCACAAACCAATCATGAAAAGAGCACAAAGCATATGAACTTCAAATACAGTGCACAGATCACACAAGATATCCATATTTTTCTCATATAGTTTCGGGTAGACCGTTTCATGATGGCGTAAATCAAGGATGACCAGGTGTGTTGTTTCACCTTCATTCTTTCATTCTTATGTTTCAAATCACACCAAATGATCCATGTGGCTTCAGAAAGGGAAAAATGATCTAGGTTTCATGTTTCCTAGCCCAATGGGTATGAAAATGGAAGAAAGGATTGTAGTAATATTTTGGACTGCTATTACATAGAGCACTCATCTTTTCTTTATTCAGATGCTCTAAAACAGGAGCATCTTTTATTTTCTTTTTCTTCATTTTTTTTCTTTTCCTTTGCCCTTGGAGTTGATAGGGCATATAGTGATGAGAGTTAAGGGGGGAGTTGTAGATGTGGCCACCCCAAACTTTTAGAGATGTCCACGGATGATATGTGCACTTTGGCATCCTTTCATGAGGCAGAGGAGTAAGAAGATGGTGAATGAAAAGTTGGGTCAAAGAGGGGTCACTGGCGTGATTCTCAACATAAGGTCTCCTACATGAAAATAAACCCAACACTTCATCCAACAATTTCACACCACATGAATGAACAACATGAAATTGATACTTCTATCAAGTTATTTCATAGGCATTAAGTGATCATAGCCTGCTCAAGTCACAATTCAACCAAAACATTCAAAAACACAACAGAGGTGAACCACATGTAAAAATTCAAGAATTGATACCATTTAGTAATAAACAATGATAATTCACTGGCATTTTTCAAAGGTCATCATTTTTAATCCAAAGAGTAGAGATTGGGTAAAAACAAACTTTTAGGCAAGAAATCTCAAATTTGGGCAAAAGTTTTCCAAAACGGTACCAAGTTGCTTTCAATCACATCTAAGCCTACATTATTGAATAAAAAGTAGAAAACAAGCAAATTCTAGCTAAAACATGCAAAAATTACCAAAAATCTACATGATATGCAATGCATGAAAAAAATACCAATTTGTTTTTCAAAAATATGCAAAAATTGCAAGGAAGTAACTACATGACATCCAGGTATGCAAAGAAGGTAAATTCTAAACTAAAACAAATAAAAGCAAATAAAACAAAAGTAAATGGCAGGTGAAATGCAAAAAGAGAGTGAAAATAAGATGAGGGAATACCATCCTACCACCCAAAACTTTTGAATCATGATGTCCTCAATATGACACTAAAGTCTAGGAATGATAGGGTAGATGATCAATGTGGTGGCGGTGCCCCACCCTGTGGTGGAGGATGCTAGTAATAGGAACCCCAATAGTCTGACTATGGAGACGGGTAGTTGTCTTAAAATGCTGACAGTGAACTCCACCAATCTTCCCCCCAGTGGGGGTTCCTTTGGGACTAGGCATGCTAGAACTAATACAAGTGGTTGACCTAATAATGTATGTACAGATGGTTTAACCACATGGCATCCTGGGTGCGCTGGAAACCCTCTTGTATCCTCAAAATACCCTCCTAGGTGCTTAGTATGTTGTCATGTGTGCTTTGGATGCCCTCCACCATAGACATGGCATATGCGCTCACTGAAGGCTATTGTGGCTGCTGAGCCAAGTAGTGCAGGTCAACGAGCTTTCCTCCTTTTCCTTTGTGTATCCAGATACATCATGCAACCAGGGCCAAAGCAATGGAAGTTACAATCCCTGCCATAATAAAAGGATTATTGCTCTTAGACGGGATTGTCTTCATGTGGTCAATAATAAGTTACCCCAGATTTACATTCTTTCCCTGCACCATCCATCCCAACACAAAGAGGTTTTTCTTGGTACAGTTACCTTGACTTTCATACCGGGCAAAGATGGTGTTCGCCAAGACCTTTTAAATGTATCTTGATACGATATTGTAAATCAGACTTTTCATTGGTTTTCCTACCACAAAATTACTTTTCCCTATAAGTCTTTTCTACATTGCAGTGTAGTTCATATTGGTTTCTCTATCTTTTCTTCCTTGATCAAGTGATGTTGCTGCCTCAGGGGTTGGAATAGAAATGCCATTAAGAAAAGATGCATTGATGAGGTAAGTGTTATTCCCCAAAGTGACAGTGATGGTATCCTATTAGACCTTGTCTAGGGTTGTAAAGCACTATTGTGTAAGCTCCACATTGGTCTCCTGAACTGTGGTCAATACCTCAACTACCCCAACAGGCTCTAAGATATCCAGAAAAAAATTGAAGATACCCAAAGTTTCCATTGTCGCCTGGCACGCTTAGCAAGTGGCAATCACTCAACATGTCAAGCACTCTGGGTGCTTAGGCTTCTTCACATTCATGCTCTGAATCTCAGGTTTTTCCTCATGATGTGCTTCAGGTGCATCCACTTATTGTGGATCCGACATTGTCTCATCTTCATCTTCTACCAATAGCCGCCATCGTGCTCTCGACTGTGGCTGTGGTTGTAGTGTCATGGATGTTGAAGGTCGTATAGCAAAACATGACGGCCGAGCTACCAAAACTAATGGACGGGCTTCAAAACTAAGGGTCGGGCTTCTACCCTACCTCCACTGGGTAATCTAGAGGACTCTTCCATCATGGGATCCATCGTCGCAGCCACATGGGGTGATCTCCTTGAGAACCGGAGGTCATCGATGGTGATGGAACTGCTAGGAGAGTCAATGGAGCCGAATAAGATGCATTCGTGGTCCAGTGCCCATATTAAATGACCTCCTTGGTCTTAGACACTGTCTTCTTAGCCATTTGCTTCATTTTGGATCAAAATTGCTGGAGAAAATGGGATTTTAGGTTTTCTCCAAAGAACTGGGCTGTTGAGGTGGATTGGAGAGAAATGGGGTGTTTTGTAGATGAAAATGGGTGGAATCTGGTGATTAAGGTAGTGGAAATAATGGGGGATTGATTGGATATGGATTGGGGGTGATTTGGGGGTGATTCGGGTGGTAGGGTGATTGGGAGGTGTTGCACGTCCGCCATTCATGGAGAACGGTCGTGGTGTTTGTGGAGTTGAGAATATAACTAATTTGGGATTTTTGCAAATTGCTGACTTAAGTGTTGGAGTCGAGTTGTAGCACAACCATGCTATGCGGCATGGCCATGGTGGCTCACTTTCTGCACTGCCTTGGAACCCCACACGTCCATTCTAAGTGGGTAGCTACACAATCGTGTTGCCTTGCAAGACCGTGCTGGGTCTGTTCTTCAGTTCTCAAATTCTTTGACTTTTTTCTCGATTCCTCTATTGATTGTGAAAATACCACCACAGTCGTTCCATGTCACCATGGATGTACTGAGTATTGTGGAAGTTTATTTCAACATGAATCCCATCTAAACATCAAATCTTTGTTCCAAAATGGTTTTTCATGGATTACTTGTCAAAATTTAATCTAACTTTCTTCATTTCACCCTATTTCACCTCTACATCTTAAAACTAAACAAAAACTATTAAAAACAAGTGTGTGTGTGTGTGTCTTTTCTTAGAAAGTTTAGAAACAAAGAAAAAGTATAAAAAATGGAGGGTTGGGTGAAAAAATCCCAAACCTATGTGGGTTGCCTCCCACAAGTGTTTAGTTTCATGCCTTCAACTGGGCTTCTTGGAGATTCTTCAAGCATTCTTCCATTTGGCATTCCCATGTGCCCGTTCTTGTAATAAATGCATCTCTCATTTGGACTCAACCTATGTTCCTCATCACCTTGATCACAAAAATCATCATCAATTCTTCCATCCTAACCTTCTTCTCTCAAATGACCATTTGGACTATTCAAGTATCCATGTCCAATATCCTCATCTCGAGATCGTTGGGTTGGAATCTTGTACATGTTGATCTTGGTCTTCTTGTGCATGTATGAAACTATCATCGTGCCTCTATGAACATGCTTCTCGGCCTCAACTGTAGATAAGGACAGACTTCTTAAGATAATAGGAATCTTCCTATCCTTTGGCTCGATATCAAGAAAAATGAAATATGTCGGGAACGTTGTGCCCTTTTCCTTGTCTATCATCACCAAAACATCATCCACTATTCCTCTAGGAACTTTTATGGAATGGTATGCCAATTGGAGAGTGCAATGTGCCAGCTTCAACTTGCCCAATCCCAACTTCACATAGACATTGTATGTCATCAAATTCACACTAGACCCCAAATCAAGTAAGGATTTATCTATTCAGTGTCCCCTATGTAACTAGGTATGAGTGGAGCTCCTGGGTCTTTCCTCTTCACAGGTAGTGAGTGTTGGATGGTAAAGCTTAATTATTCAATCAACTTCACTTTCTTTGGTATCCTCCATGTTTACCTTCTCTTCACAATGCATAAGTTCTTAAGAAACTCGGCATATGATGGGATTTGCTTGATAGGATCCAACAATTGAATATTGACCTTCACTTGTTGAAACACCTCAAGAATGTCATCATTGTGCTTTTGTCTCCTCCTTACTTCCAGTGGCTCATCTACTTCTTCAATGAATTATGACTCACTTGCTTTGGCCTTGCTTGCATCAATGTGAGGTAGAGCACTAGGGATGGTGGAATTTTGCAAATGGAGTGTCAGGTGGATAACACAGTATCCTAAAATCAATTGGTGATGTCACAGAATCATGTTTGGCAATTTCAATCACTATATCACCACTTTCCTACCTTTGCTTTGCTTTATCGACCTTTCTCAGACTAGCAGACTGCTCAAGAGATTTTTCACCACATAGAATTGTCACAACACTTCCTTACTCATGGTCGAGAGGGGGATCTAGTTGTGGATGTGGAGGAGGTGGAGGTGGTACTTTGTTTTGAAACTGAGGTGGAGGGGAGAATTGAGGTTGGAAGGTGAATTGTTGAGAAATTGGTGGTGATGGAGAGGGGGGAGGAGTATAAGGCTTAGGATTGCCTTAGAAGTGGTATATGGGCTGCACTTTCATGGGAGATGGACTATAGAAAACTTGTGAAGAGGGCATTGGTCGACTTGCTTCACTGAAACTCAAGATGGGTTTTGAAGACATTTTTTCTTCTTGGAGAGCAATTATGGAAGATAGCTGCTCTATCCTCTCCTCAGACCTTGAGTTGTATCTTGGACTTTGTGGTTCCTGGTATCTATAGGAGTGAGGTATCTTCTTTTCTTCACCATATAACTCAATAACATTGACTGCATGGCAAGGAACATTTGTCACTTGGTTTTTCATGTAGGTCACCATGTCACCAAGAATCTTCATCACTTATGGGCTTGATTCATTATGATTTAGAGATGTCATATAAAAGGTATGGCCGCCATCATTCATCATTCTAGAAGCTCGGATTCTTGAACCTTTTTCCAGATACTCATATGAGGGCCATATCTCCTCGGGAGGCTGATGCAAGGATTTTGAGTTGCTTTTATAGACTGGTTTTGCATGTGTTTTATGTGTGTTTTGGTCATATTTGTGATTAATATCGCATAATTCACTACCTTTAGTCTATAATCTTATTTTGCATCAAATTTACTGTGTTTCATCTTATTATGCATAAAAGATCATATTTGCTGGATTTGATTGGTGTTCTTCTCTTCATTTCAGGCAATTAAGATATCTGAATACGTCGATACCATCAACGAATGGTCGATATCATCGACTTGGTCACAGTGCATTGCCGAAGAAGAGCAACCAGAAGTCGATACCATCGATGGGACTGTCAATGGTATAGAGAGAGTGTCAGTGAGCTAGATTTCCAGAGGTCGATACCATAGGCCCAGGAGTCGATATTATCGACTTCACCTGAGTAGAGGTAGCTTCAGTGTCATTTTCTACATAAAAGCGATGCCTAAGGCGTCGATACCATCGACACACAATCGATGGTATCGAGGCAACATCAGAGACAACCTCAAAGAATCATGCAAGCTCCGGTGCCTTATGCACGTCGATACCATCGACCCGCGTCGATGGTATCGACGCCGTCAGATCAGGTTTTGCTAAAGATTTTGTCTAATCGTACGGTGGTGATCTTTTGGCGACCTAAAGTGGTGCATATACCTAATTACTGTGGCCCTAAGCAAGCTATCACGTCCGAAGCCATTGGATAAGTCTCGGGGAGGAGAAGGAGAGAAGAACGGAGCCTAGATCCATGCCCCGATCATTTTGAGAGTTGTAGAAGGAGTTTCCCACTGCCGAAAGGCTATAGATCGCT
Source organism: Alisma plantago-aquatica (assembly GCA_963693085.1). Lineage (NCBI taxonomy): Eukaryota > Viridiplantae > Streptophyta > Magnoliopsida > Alismatales > Alismataceae > Alisma > Alisma plantago-aquatica. The sequence goes on from OY856414.1 coordinate 762,358,208, forward strand.
CATCCTACGTTGGGGAACACCCGGATCTCCTCCGTTCAGGGGTTTACATCACATCTATTCACGTTTTCCAAATGTTTTCCCTTTCTCTCATCATGTCTTTCATTGAGATGAACATGTGGGGCTAATCCCTTTATCTTTAGTACTGGGAGTAGCCCGGGTAATCGTTGTATGATAGTTTTGACATAGTTATCACAATTTGTCTCTAAAATATGTGGTATGTTTTTGTTTTCTCCATTATATCATTATGATTGATCACCCTAATGATAATCTAATACCTTTAATTACTTTGAAAGAAGAATTAACGGTTGAAAAGAGACGAATATCACATTAACTAATAAATCCTTTGAACAAGGCGATGTACAGTTAATGGTGGAAACCCAGAGTGTGATCTTCATGCACCTAATTTAGGGTATAGGTTACTACTACCGTGGAACCGACCTAGATTTAGGTAGTGAATTGTATCGCGACAGCAAACAATTTTGACTACAAGCCACTACCTGGAATAGGAGACGAATTAGGATAATTGTGTAGGAATTAGTACAATGAGAACCTATGGTGAAACCGCAATCCTAAAGATTCCATCTTTAATTGATTAAACCAACCATTTAATTGATTGTTTTTCTTCTTTTTTTCTTTTTCAATCAATTCTCAAATCATTTTAATCAGTCTAGCTGATTGCGAACAATTAGTAGAAGTCTACCAAAAATATGTTCCCTAAGTTTGACTCGGGCCACAAAAAGGCCTATATTATTTTGGCGCGTGCACTTGCGTTTTATGCACGGTAAATTCATGTCAATTTTTTGGCACCATTTCCGGGGAACGACAATTTTTGGCACTACGAGGGCTGCAAGCGGCCACTCTAGGCCACATTTTTTTTAAATTTTAAATTTTGGAAATTAATCATCTATCTTTTATAATCTATAATCGTCTAGCACTGTTCCTAATTAAATTTATTACTGTGCAGGTACTAGTGCATGGTGAGTACGTGTAGCACAGACTACGTACAGTCACCGCCGGAGGTCCCGTTTTTGGGACCAGACTATGAGGAGAACGACACCCAAAATCAACTCGAGAACGAGAATTTAGATTTTGAACCCGAAGCAATGGCTGAGGAACAAACAATTTGGGAGAAAATCAAGGCGTCGTCCTCTTCTGCATCTAAGGGGCCAATTAAGAAGCAGGCCATCAACATTCCTAACTACAAAATTGACCCAGGCCTAATCAATTTGGTCAAGTCTAATGCGTTTCATGGGCTCAAAAATGAAGATCTGGTGACCCATATAAGCCAGTTCATGGAGAACTGTGATATGGTCAAGATAGACCAGTTTCCACAAGAGATGCTCTACTTGAAGTTATTTCCTAGTTCTCTAGCGGGAAATGCTCAAGAATGGATACATAATCTGGACGACGAGTATGAGGAATCTTGGGACCACATGGTTGAATTTTTCTTCGAGAGATTTTTCCTGCTTGTGAAAACAAATGATCTCATAAGAAAAATCCACAATTTCAGTCAGAAAGCTGGTGAAACATATTTTGAGACTTGGGAGAGATTCTAGATAATGCTGAGGAGATGCCCACATCATGGGCTAGACAAAGAAAAGCAGGTCAAGATTTTCTATTTTACTCTTTCTGAGCATGATAGAAACAATCTAGATTCAGCAGGATCGGGGTTCTTCCTGAATAACAATGATACAAGGTGTTGCAAACATGGCTAAAAAGTAGTCATGGGGTGATAGAGATGCACCTGAACAAGTTAAGGTTGCGGGAGATGCCAAAGCCATCAAAGAACTCAATGAAAAGATGGACCTAATTGCTAAAAGGCTACTCGCACAAGAGGAGGAATCGGAATAAGATGTGCAAGTTAAATACATGTGTCAACAATAAGGGTACAAGAATAATGATTACTCTTGGAGGAAAGACAAAAAGTTCTCATGGAAGGATCCAAATAATTTTCTCTAGGATCTAGATGCTAATCCACAGCCCATGGCAGAGGACTAGAGCAATGATTTGCTCAACCAGTTGATAAAGCATAATCAAGAGTTGATGAGCACCTTTGGTCAACAAATCAAGCAATAAGGAGAGTTAATGAATCAGTTTGGGCAAACTATGCAAAGTCATGGGGCTAAAATGAAGACACTTGAGACATATTTAGCACAGATGGCAGCAGAGATTTCAAGTTTAAAGAAACCAACACAATAAGGCTTCCTAGGAATTACAAATGTTCCAGGAGGAAATCAACAAGCCAAAGAAATTATGGTGAGGAGTGGAAAGAAGACTTTAAACTCTAAGGTCGATGAACCAAGCACACCCTTGCCAGAAGCCACAAGTGAGGCCACAAAGGAAGACACAATCACAGAGATAGTAGATGATGTTGCAGAGAAAGTCGCAGAAGAGCCCATTGTAGAGGAAGAGACTAAAAAGAGGACGCCATATGTGCCATCACATCAGAGGGCACAGACCATCCCAGTCCCTTATCCAAATAGTCTGAAGGAAAAGAAGATGGATGCTCACTTCAAAAAGTTCCTAGATAGTTTTAGGAAACTTTCAGTTAACATCCCTTTATCAGAAGCTATCGAGCAGATACCCTCTTATGGTATGTTTATGAAGCATGTAATTACCAAGAAGAGGAAGATTCCTGATACTGAGGTGGTAATTCTTAAAGAGCAGGTTAGCACCTTTATTTTGGGCATATTGCCACCAAAACGACAAGATCCAGGCTGCTTCAATATTTCATGTTACATTGGTAAGGTGAAATTCAGCGAAGTATTGTGTGATTCCGGGGCAAGTATAAACTTGATGCCCCTTTCTACATTCAGGAAACTGGGTCTTATGAAATCTAGGCAAAGCAACATGACAATTCAACTCGAGGATAATTCTATGGTACGACCATATGGTATTTGTGAGGATGTTTTGGTAAAAGTTGACAGATTTGTATTTCCAGCTGATTTTGTAGTAATGGAGATGCAAGATGAGCAAGGGAATGAGCTACTCCTAGGAAGACCCTTCCAGGCCACCGCTGATATGATACTGGAAATGGGTATAGGGCGTCTAACATTGGGTATAACAGATGACAGATTTGAGATGGTCATGCCACCAAGTACAAAACAATCACAGCCAAAGGAGCAATGTCGTATGGTGAAGAACTTTGATTAGAACATTTCTCTTTGTTTAGGGAAACCATTTCTAGATATGGCTCTTGTGATGACTAAGGTAGACAAGGGGACACTGGCCGTGGATATCATGGAACAAACAAAAGTTGTATCTCTTTGTAAAGTTGTGGGTTATCTGAACAATGAAGAGGAGGAAATTCCTCTATCTATGGAGGATGATGCAGTAGCAGTTTCTATGCTTGATTCATATCTGAAACTGCCCCTTGAAGCTTGTCTTTTCAACATCATGCATGATTGGATGAGAAGCACTTCATTACAAGAATGTGTCAATATGCTTCAAGTGCTCCCTTGCTATTATGCCAAGCACTATGAGGATCTTGGACCACTCCCACCACCGCTTCAATCATCATTGATATGTCCTCCGAAATTAGAGTTGAATCCACTGCCCCCTCACTTGAAGTATGCCTTCTTAGCTGATGGTGAAAAGCTACCAGTGATTATCTCGGCATATCTGAGTGTCGATGAAGAAAAACAATTGATGATCGTGTTGAAGAACTATTGTGGTGCATTTGGGTGGTCAGTTGCTGATATTAAGGGGATTTCCCCTACTCTTTGCCAGCACAAGATCCGGCTCGAGGAAGGAGCCAAGTCTGTGATTCAGCCACAATGTTGACTCAACCTGAGTATGATGGAGGTCCTTAAGAAGGAGGTGATCAAGCTACTTTCTGCGGGCATCATCTATGCCATTTCAGACTCGACGTGGGTAAGTCCAACATAGGTAGTCCCTAAGAAGGGTGGAATCACTGTAACTCAGAATCTTATGAATGAACCTGTCACCACCCAATTGGTAACTGGGTGGCAAGTGTGCATTGATTACTGTCGCCTCAATTCTGCCACTTCAAAAGACCATTTCCCTCTTCCATTTATTGATCAGATTTTAGAGTGGCTGGCTGGTTGTTATCATTTTTGCTTTTTGGACGGCTATTCTGGCTATAATTAGATTTCTATAGACCCTAAGGATCAAGAGCAGTCCACCTTCACTTGTCCTTATGGGATTTTCACATATCACTGCATGTCGTTTGGGTTATGCAATGCACCGACCACTTTTCAACACTGTATGCTTGCTATATTTTCTGATATGGTGGATCGATGCCTAGAGGTTTTTATGGATGACTTTTCCGTCTACGGTGCGCTGTTTGATGAGTGCTTGTATAATTTGGATCAAGTGTTACAACGATGTAAGGACACGCATCCAGACCTAAATTGGGAAAAGTGTCAGATGATGGTTAGCGAAGGAATCGTCCTTGGATACAAGGTGTCTAGAAAAGGACTGGAGGTAGATCCAGTAAAAATTGAGGTTATTGCCAAATTACCTCCACCGAATTCGGTGAAGGGAGTGAGGAGTTTCCTTGGTCACACGGGTTTCTATCGTCGTTTTATCAAAGATTTTTCCAAAATTTCTAAACCATTGTCTGAATTAATTGAGAAGGATGTCGTGTTTGATTTCAATGAGAAATGCATACATGCCTTTAATGTCCTTAAAGAAAAATTAATTTCTGCACCGGTTGTCCAAACACCGGATTGGACTAAGCCCTTTGAGCTTATGTGTGATCTGTGGGATTTTTCTATAGGGGTTGTTCTTGGGCAACATTTCGAGAATAAACCCACAGTGATTTTTTATGCATCTAAAACTTTAAATGATGCACAACTTAATTATACCACCATTGAAAAAGAGCTTCTTGTCGTGGTTTTCACATTTGAAAATTTTAGGCAATATTTAGTGGGGTTAAAAGTTGTGGTTTGGATGGACCACGCTGCCATCAAATTCTTAATGGAAAAGAAAGATTCCAAGCCTAGATTGATTAGGTGGATCTTGCTCTTGCAAGAGTTTGACATCGAAATTAAAGATAAGGCGGCCATTGAAAATGTGGTTGTGGACCACTTGTCTCGGTTAGAACGGGTAGATGAGAGAGATATCAATATACCCATTATTGAGACGTTTCCCGGTGAGAAAATCCTTTCCATAAAAGCTAAGGATGCATGGTTTTTTAATATTGTGAATTATCTTGCATGTAAGGAAATACCGGACGATTGGACTTATCAAGAAAAAAAGAGATTTTTCCATTCTTTAAGATAATATTTTTGGGATGACCCCATTTTGTTGCGACAATGCAGGAATGGCATCATACGCAGGTGTGTACCAGAAGGTGAATATGATAGTGTGCTCAGTCACTGTCATACACTACCCACTGGTGGTCGTCATGCGAGCACAAGGACAGCGGCCAATGTGTTGGAGAGTGGCCTTTATTGGCCTACACTCTTTTAAGACGCCTATGGCTATGTGAAAAGATGTAATTCATGTCAAAGGGCTGGTAACATCTCAAGGCAGCAAGAGATGCCCCTCAACGTGTTTCAAGAGGTTGAGGTATTTGATTTATGGGGCATCGATTACATGGGACCATTTGTGTCCTCAAATTCCAACTTATATATTTTTCTTGTCGTTGATTATGTGTCGAAATGGGTAGAGGCAATACCCACAAGGACTAATGACATTGCGGTAGTGTGTAGGTTTGTGAAGGAATATATTTTTTGTAGGTTTGGTGTGCCACGGATGATTATAAGTGATGGAGGAACCCACTTCACAAACTAGAAATTTGCTACACTATTGAGTAAATATGGGGTCAAACACAATGTTGGTACCCCGTATCACTCGCAGACGCAAGGCCAAGTCGAGGTTTCCAATCGAGAGATCAAGAAGATATTGGAATGCACATTGGCATCTTCTAGGAAGAATTGGAGTGCACTACTACCATATTCTTTATGGGCATATAGGACTGCATTTAAAACACCTATAGGCACTACACCTTTTAGGCTGGTTTATGGGCGGGCTTGTCATCTGCCGATCGAGTTAGAGCACAGAGCGCATTGGGCGTTACAGAAGCTTAATATGAGCTATGATGATGCAGGAAAGAAGAGAATGTTAGAGCTCAATGAGTTAGATGAACTTAGGATGAATGCTTATGAGAACCATAGGATCTATAAAGAACATGCAAAGCAACTCCATGACTGCCACATTCAAATGCGTGTTTTCAAAAAGGGTGACTGTGTGTTATTGTTCAACTAGAGATTAAAGTTGCATCCCGGGAAACTGAAATCCCGGTGGAGTGGACCTTTTGTGGTGGAAGATGTCTGACCAAATGGTGTTAGTATGGTGAGAGATGGAGAGCTAACGTTCTTAGTGAATGGTCAAAGATTGAAGCTCTACTATGGGGAGGATTACATGAGAAAGGTGCATGAGGTAAAACTCAAGGCACTTAAGGAAGAATGATGAGCTTGATTGCGTCTAGCCTACGACGTTAAAGTAGGGTGCTTATTGGGAGGCAACCCAACCATCGTAGTTCACATTTTTCTAGTAATTTTATTTTCTATCGTGTTTTCAAGTTAGTTTTGGTTAATTTCATTTTTAGTGTAAAAATGATACCCTAATCAGTTTTCTCAGTGTGCAATACTGATAAAAAGTCACTACCATCGACCACAGTGTCGATGGTAGCGACGTGGGAGAAGGTAAGAGGCTACAGAAAATTTTCTGAGTCGATACCATCGACGGCCTCGTCGATGGTATTGTCCTACCATCAGTGACATCAGAAAAAAGAGAGCATCGGGTCGATAGTATCAACCAAGAAGTCGATGCTCACGAGATCCCTGAAGATTTTCAAAGAAATCTGTCTTAGTAAAGTCGATACCATCGACATCCCTATCGATGGTATCGACTTGACAGTAGTGAGGAAGCGACGCTGGGGCCTCGCGAGGGTAATTGAAATAGAAAGGTTCGATACCATCGACCACCCATCAATCATATCGATGGAATGAAAGTGGTGTCAATTTTAGTTATAAAAGGAGGGATATTTTCTCTTTTCTACTCACACCTTCACAGCGAATCCCCTCAACCCTTGCGTTGAGCATTATAGAGCAACTGGAACTGAGCATCTAGAAATCAAGCAATCATCACCGAGCTCTTCATCGACATTGGAGATCATCTTCTCCGATCTACTCCGACCTTCACTGAGCTCCATTCTTTTGTCTCCTTTCTTTCATCATGAGAATGTACAACATGCTTCAAAGCATCCAGGAGACGCAACAACATCACACTACGTCATTCATCGATATCTAGGATACCACAAATCAACAACCCATCTTCGAGAATGAACGTCAGTTGTTCACAAATCAACAGCAGGTCTACAACTAGTTGGGGAGGATCGAGTAGCAGCAACAGCCATTTTATGATCATTACTGGAATCAAGGTTACTTAGGGGGCTACCAATAGCCACCACCGATGCCCCCATATGATCCAAACTTCCAAGGGTAATATCTATCATGGGATTCCAGTGCCCCACAGTACCCGCCACCTGAGCAGTAAACAGTATCATTGTTCCACCTATTGAGATTGTTTTTAACTATGAGGCCATAGTCGAATTCAAGCTTGGGGGGGAGATGGAACAATTTCTATCTTTTATTTCCTTTTCTTTTTAGCAATTTTCTTAGTTTTTATGATCCACATGCTATCTAGTGTATCTGTGGATGTCTAATGTAATGTGTCATCTCTACGCTTTTCACAAGGGAATTAGGGGTGCAAAATTTGAGCATATTTAAAAATTTTTCAGGAAGTTGTAAGTTGAACTTGTTTGAAATTCAGCACTTAACCTAGGAAAATAATTGTGTTTGTCAACTTTAAAACATAAGATCATAACTGTACAGCCGTATGATTCAAGAAATGTGGGCAGACATGCATGTTGAACGTAAACTGACCAAACGGTAATGGGACTTTAATCAAAAGTGAGAGAGAGAAATCCTTTGATTTATTGTTACACAGGTCAGTAAAGAGGGAAATATAATCTATTCCAATGGTTTTGTACATTAGTCTTGTGATCTATCAATTTCATTTCATTCAACATCCACCATAAGAACTGGAAGCACTTATAGTTTTTCATCTCTTGATTGCATGACATGTAGATAGGATTTCATTGTAGCTAGATTTTGCATCTATGCATTCACACATTCTCAAGTGCATGTCATTATATTTGCATTTTGCATACTCTAGAGCATATAGGACTTTTTGTGCCTTATTTCTTCTGGAAAATAAGAAAAATAGGAAAATTGTTCTATACCCTATGAAAAGTAATTTGTAAGGCATCAATGATGTTAGCTAAGTGGAAATAAGCCTGAAAAAAATAAAAAAAATATTTTGTGAATGTTCTTCTAGTCAATTGAAAAGTTAGGGCTTGAAAAAAAAAGAGAAGAAATGTAAGTGAAAAAAAGGAGAGGGAGAAAGGAACATGTTTCACCTGCATGTATACATAAAGAAAAGAGGAATAAGCACATAATGTAGTTTTAGTAGTCATTCCATCTCATCTTGAGACAGAATGATAGTGCATGAATCATTCTACCTAAAATTTAGGCATTAGGTCATTTTCATATGCATATGCATCATTTAGGTCATTTTGTTGATTTTGCATGATAAAACTATTTGGTGCTTCTCTTTCTTCCACAGTCACCCATTTCATCCACCCGTTGCTAAAAATGGTAGGCCACCCATGATTATCTCCTCATTATTGTATACCAGGAGATCTACTTCCATTTAGATGGTAGTTAAGACTTGAGCAATGTAGATAGGAGATCACAAGATGCACTAAGTCTGAACTGGAGGAATTCATTATATCAACTGCTTTGTTTGATAGTGTTTGATGATCTTGGGCTGGACGTTTCTTATGGACGATCATTGTCACCTCTAGTGTAGTTATCGTTCTGTGGTCAGTGAGGGTCGGCATGTGCATGATAGGTGGGAGTCATATTGAGTTGTCTTTTATGATAATATGTTCTTTAGTTGAATCTCGCAATTCTATTCTACAGTTTTGCGCTCGAGGATGAGCAATGTTCAATCTTAGGGGAGTTTGATGCAGGGATTTTGAGTCGCTTTTATAGACTGGTTTTGCATGTGTTTTATGCATGTTTTGGTCATATCCTCCCAGTTACCCCCAATTAAGGGAGACCAAAAGGACAGAATCGTTAACCAATAACCCGAATCAAAGGTTCAGAAATTAACCAAGAATAATAATCAAATTTTAATAGACTATACTGAAAAGCTGTAAGAAAATAAATTTTTGCATACCTTTTTTAAAACTTGGATCTCTAAGCTTTTATCCACTTAAGGATTCTACTCTAACTAATCCTTCTCGTATTTTACTTCATGTATTTCACAATATGACGATTTACTATTTGTCCTTTTGGCTTGCCCTAAAATGCCGACAAACAAAACGTCGGTCAGCCGAAGCTGGTATGTGGGGTAAACAATAAACGTGCAACTATGATAACAATGTAATCATTCAATTAATCAATTAACAACCAAGATTACATTTTAAATATAACTCTGTGATCCATGAGTACCCTATCCTCTATGCTATCCCTACAGTGGACCTGGATACTACCTTCCTTATGGTAGATCCCCATTAAACCCCTCATGGTCCCACCTATAGGTGAACGAGTTTCTAGGGTTGAGTCACATGGCACTACTCGTAACTAGCCCACTCCTTAACTCATGGCAGGCTAATAGGTCTCATGGCACTACACTTAGTAGCCCAATTTCTAACCCACGATAACATAGACCTTACTCTAGGTTACCCCTTTTTAGCCTTTATAAGCCCCAGAGGTGGACCCGGATCTAGCCAGTTATATACACACATTTATAGTGATAAACATAGTCACTTTATAGTTGCATGAAATAAATAGACATTCAACAGTTATTTTCAAGCAACCAATAAACACGTTCGGAAATCGCCGTAAAACTAAAGTGATTATTCATAAGCGTAACCACATACCTTTGATTGCAGATTTGAGACATAATTAACCAGAATAGAGAAATCTCATTCAAGCAACCAAATATGCACAAAATCCTAAAATAAATATACCAATTTCCTTTTATTAATATTTATCCAATATCATCATATTCCTTAGGATTTCTATTCCAATTTTAGGGTTTCCTTGGAAATTAGGGTTTCACTTCATTTACAATTTTAAACCCTATTTCTATTCAATTACTTACAAACCCTAATTTCAGATTAAATGCACACTTTAAACATTAATTAAACCCATTATGCCTCTTTTACATTAAAGCTACTATTTTTATCCTTTTAATCCATGACAAGATCATTATGAGCATTTATCAATATTTCATAGTTAATTATGGTCTAATTCACAAATGAACTCTATATATCATTAAATCCACCTTTTATTCATTGGAAAACCCTAATTATTATATTAAGGGTATTTATCCAAAATTAATGTCTTTTATATACAAATAACTCAGAACCATCATTAAACAATCATATTTTCACATTTTCAAATTACATATGATTTTATCCTCTTTTACCCTAAATTAGGGTTTATAAATTATTTAATCATTCTCATATGAGGTAAAACCCTAAATCATGCAATTCTACATCTAGATCATGTTCGAATCTAACATTATCATTCATCAGGTTATTAACACTTCAATTAACCCATTAAGCATTCTTGCTTCAACCTTTAATCACAAATAGGGTTTTTAACTTTACTTTAATGCACTTTTCATTAACTTATAGTACTTTTGCAATTAGGAACGGAATCTATCTTTAATACCATTTTTATTGGATTCCTCTCGTTCTCCTGATCACAATTCATATATGACTTGTTTTAATTCGAGTTCCCTAGAATTAGATACGATTTTAGCAAAGAAATGTACCTCTCGGCCAATCAGATGGCGCCACATCGTCCTTTTCCATGCAATACAACTTTCTTGGAACATAACGGATTGACCATTATGCCCTCACTTAAACACCTGCTTGTTCATCCTGTAGGGGGGTATTTTTGTCCAATGCGCCTCCTCCCTTCTTCTACCTCCTACAGCCTGATGTTGCCACCCTAGCCGTCGAGCTCAGACCTAGGGATGGCTCCTGCTCCCAGTTCTAGACCCGAAACTCGCCGGAGATCGTTGCCCTATCTCTGCCACCCTTGGCCGAACTTGAGGTGCTGCTTATCTCGCGACCAGCGCAGCTGGTCTGGGCTGCACGGATCCACAACCCGCGGTTGGTTTTGCAGCCGTGCGGCCGCTGTTGTGCCTAGGTCAGTGCTCGGACATGATGGCCAAGCCTCTTCCTGATACCACGAATCACCAAGCTACCAACTCAACTCTCTCTTGCCGCCTTGTGGGTTCATGATCATGTAGCCTCTCTTAGTTAGGGTTTTTGTATGAAAACATGGAAGAAGAGAATAAAACGAGCTGTGGGATCTTCTGGGCTCTGTCCATGGTCTTTCCTTTATAAAGGGAGGGTAAAGAAGCCCCAGTATGGCTTGGCCACAAAGAAACGCAACCCCTTTCCAAAAGGAATTTGATTTCTTCATTACCAAGCAAGTTCCTTTTTCTCTCTCTACTAAACATCGCTTTAATATACCTTATTTCTTGAATATTTTTGGAATACGAAAATCCTTACTCTCTTTATTCTTGCCTTTTAGTTATTTTTCACGAAATCATGTTTTCTTTTAATAGAAAATACCACCTTTTGAAAAACAACACAAAATTCATTAATAATGTATCACATTATGCTTTTTTTTTTGAAAATTTTGTATTTTCTCTTTCTTTCCTCTTTATTGGGACTCCTTGGATCCCAAGACACTCCATTATTTCGAAGTTCTTTTTATTGGATACTTATTATCCTTCTAGATGCATCTTTATGCATTATTTCACATTATCTTGTTTATTTCTCATTAAAATAACTCTTTTGGATGTTTTCTCTTTATTTCTCTTTTATTTTCGTCATTGGCATTCCTTTTAATATTAGAAACCTCATGGATACGAAATTTCACCAAGAAATCTCATTTATGCCTCTTTCCACTCATTTTCCACATTTTATCATTATTTTCAATTTCTTTCTTTATAAAGAAATACTTAATTAAACTTTTCTTTTCCTATTTCCTTCTCTATGCAACTTTGGACTCCTTAGAGCCCAAGGAACCCAAGAGGCATGAAATCCATCCTTGGATTACATCATTTTGCCTTCTAAAGGTTTCTATTTCATTCTTTTCTCAAATATTCAATTATTCATTTACTAATTGATTTTTTCTTTGTTATTTGGGCCCAATAGCCAATAAAGCCCACAACACAAACATCAAGGCTATTGTAAACAAATCCATGTATTCAAAACAAATTATACCATTCTTTGTTCAATTATCTTTAGTATGAGAAATTACATTTCTCACCAGATGAACCCAAAAATTGGGGTTGTAACAATAATCTTATTTTGCATCAAATTTACTGTGTTTCATCTTATTCTGCCTAAAAGATCATATTTGTTGGATTTCATTGGTGTTCTTATCTTCATTTTAGGCAATTCGGATATATGAATATGTCGATAAAATCGACAGATGGTCGATACCATTGACCTGGTCACAGTGCATTACCGGAGAAGAGCAACCAGAAGTCGATACCATCGATGGGACTATCGATGGTATCGAGAGAGCGTCAGTGAGCCAGATTTCCAAAGGTCGATACTATTGACCTAGGAGTCGATATTATCGACTTCACCTAAGAAGAGGCAGCTTCAATGTCATTTTCTACAAAAAAGTGACGCCAAAGGCGTCGATACCATCGACACACAGTCGATGGTGTCGAGGCAACATCAGAGAGAACCCCAAAGCATCACGCAAGCGATGATGCCTTATGCAGGTCAATACCATCAACATGCGTCGATGGTATCGACACCGTCAAATCAGGTTTTGCTAAAGATTGTGTCTAATCGTACGGTGGTGATCTTTTGGCTACCTAAAGTGGTGTATATACCTAATTACTACGGCCCTAAGCAAGCTATCACGTCCGGAGCCATTGCACAAGTCTCGGGGAGGAGAAGGAGAGAAGAACGGAGCCTAGAGCCATGCCCCAATCATTTTGATAGCTGCGGAAGGAGTTTCCTACTTCTAAAAGGTTGTAGATCGCTCATCCTACAATGGGGAATGCCCGGATCTCCTCCGTTCAGGGGTTTACATCACATCTATTCACGTTTTCCATATGTTTTCCATTTCTCTTATCATGTCTTTCATTGAGATGAACATGTGGGGCTAATCCCCTTTATCTTTAGGACCGGGAGTAGCCTGGGTAATCGTTGTATGATAGTTTTGACATAGTTATCATAATTTGTCTCTAAAATTTGTGGTATGATTTCGTTTTCTCCATTATATCATTATGATTGATCACCCTAATGATAATCTAATACCTTTAATTACTTTGAAAGAAGAATTAACGGTTGAAAAGAGACGAGTATCACATTAACTATTAAATCCTTTAAAGAAGGCGATGTACAATTAATGGTGGAAACCCAGAGTGTGATCTTCATGTACCTAATTTAGGGTATAGGTTACTACTACTGTGGAACCGACCTAGGTTTAAGTAGTGAATTGTATCACGACAGCAAACAATTCTGACTCCATGCCACTACCTGGAATAGGAGACGAATTAGGATAATTGTGTAGGAATTAGTACGACGAGAACCTACGGTGAAACTGCAATCTTAAGGATTCCATCTTTAATTGATTAAACCAACCATTTAATCGATTGTTTTGTTGTCTTTTATTTTTTTCTTTTTCAATCAACTCTCAAACCATTTTAATCGGTCTAGATGACTGCGAACAGTTAGTAGTAGTCTACCTAAAATCCATTCCCTGAGTTCGACTCAGGCCTCACAAAGGCCTATATTACTTTGGCGTGTGTACTTGCATTTTACACACAGTACATTCGTGTCAGAGGCCTAGCCATGAAAACTCCTCCATGAGCGCAGTCCACTGAGCTTTGTCTCTTGAGACATAAACTAGACTAAAATGATCGAAATAGTTGCCACAAAGGGATATCATGGTGTGGGCACTCTCTCAACATCTTCTAAAACCTCTCCCATGCATTGTGAAACTGCTCATTTCCCAATTGATTGAAAGTTGTCATGACACACCGCATTTGTGTCAACCTTGCTATAGAGTAGAATTGTCTTAAGAATGCATTCTTCATCACTTCCCAACTCATGATGTACCTCCTTGAGTCATACCAATCTTTGGCTCTATCTTTGAGGGAAAATGAGAACAAGGTCAACCAGATTGTGTCATCACTAGTCGTCGGCATCCTAAAGGTGGATCATACTTCAATAAAGGATTCCAAGTGCTTGTAGGGGTTCTCACTCTCAAAGCAATAGAAGATGGGTAGGAGCCTAAGAAGCAACAAATAGTAAAGATGCCAATGGAGATTAAGGTGTCGAGGGAAAAAAAAGAAAAAAGAAAATCAAAGATGCTCCTATTTAAGAGAATCTAAATAATAAAAAGATGAGTGTGTAAAAGCACTCCAATCTCTTACCGCAATCCTTTCTTCCTTTTTCATACCCGTTGAGATGGAAAACATCAAATATAGCTCACTTTGCCCTATCTACGACCATGTGGGTCATTTGGTGTGGTTTGAAGCATAAGATTGAATGCATGAAAGTGAAACAACACTCCTAGTCATCATTGATTAACACCAGCATGAAACCGTTTATCCAAAATTACATGAAGGACATAGGGAAAGCTTTTGTATTCTATTCTCTAAATTTGAAGTTTGTATACTCAGTTTTCATTTCATGATTAGTTTGTGAAAGTGGAGAGGAGATAGGTGAAACACATGCACTTAGTCACTTCTAAAACCATTTAGTCAATAATCATCTTTTGCAATGCCTTTATCACTCATGAATATTGAAATAAAATTGAAGTGGGAGATTAAGTTTGAGCATAAATGAGGACAAGTATGTTTTAAGTTTGGGGTGGTGATGCAGTCCTATTTTAGGGTTTCATCTTGTGTCTTTTTGTATCTCAATCACATCTAAACATAGTAGAATTCTAGATAAATCTGATAATATGCTTATTATTGTCCAATGCACTTATGTATGTTCTTTGCATACTTCTCAGGTGCTTGTACCATGCTTTGGATGGATGTGAGAGAAGGAAGGAGTTCTAGGGTTCCTCCACCCATGGAGGGGTCCAAAGAAGACCAGACAGTTCCCTCAACCAACCCCTAATGGCCAAGGGTCTAAATCAAGCAAAGAAGTCCATTGATCATGAACTTTCATAGAGAATTTGCCACTGAAGACCCCAGTAGGCTGTGGTGCCAATGAACGGCAGTGCTAGCCAATGCAAAAATCACATAGTCAACACCAACATTGTAAGCTACAACAAATTGACCAAAATAGTCATGCTACCCAACACATTCGTTTTGTGAAGACCCCAAAATGCTCGTGCTAACCAGCATGACCGTGCTGCCATAGAAGAGAACGGGCATGCTACCCAGCACGACCGTGCTACCTAGCTCCTACCACGATCGTGCTGCCAAGCACGGCCGCGCTACCAGCCTTCCAAGAGCTTATAATGCTACTGTCACTTTTGCCAATTTCAACCTCGCTCGTTCCATTCCACCACAGGCGTGCTGACCCCTACCCACCATGGCCATGCTTCCTAGCACGGTCGTGCTACATACAACCCTAGTAGAAGATTTGCGTTGCATTTCCTATTCTACCCCCCACATGGCCTAGTGTCTCCCCACCACCTATATTTACATAGGTGGTGGCTGGGGCATGCACAAGGTTAAATCCCCCTTTAGCTTCCATAACTCCCCCTACCTACTCAAGGGCATTCATTGCCTCCTTCCTTGCATTCAAGCCATCCACCCACCATTTTCACCTCATTTTCACCATAGAAACCTAATTTTCTAGGTTTTCTACCATAAAACTCTTCATTTCCATGCCCTTCACCCATCTTGTAGGAGGGAGGTTGTTCTACAACAGCTAGAAGGTGAAGAAGAATCTACTTCAAGAACCATGGATTCCTACCCCCCTTCTTCTCATTTCTTTTCTCTTTTGTTTGAAAATGTATAGCTAAGCCCCTAGTGGTGGGATGTTTGGGGTTAAAATGTGACTTTGATACCATGTTTGGGGGAAATAACTTGTATTGAACATAATTTCATTCTATGATGATGGCCTCTTTCTTCTATCTCATTCCCCATTATCATGCATGTGGTTTGTGCTTTTAAACATAAATTGCTTGTTTTGTGATGCTTGACGACACTTAGATTCTAGGGGAAAATGGAATGTATGTGGCAATCTTAGGAATGGATCCTAGGCCCAATTAGTGGATCCCTAGCTAGCCCCTTTTATTCCTACATACATTTCCCTTCTTCCACAAGTATGGGTGAGATCTAAGTATCTAGTATAAGTGTGATTAGTGAAATTTCCTAGAGTTTCCTAAAGGCTAGATGGCAAGTAACATGAGGTGAAACACCCTCATCTCTACTCCCATTCCTACCCTTGGCTCTCAATTTCCCTAATACCACTTACCCTAGAAATGTAGACTTGGTAAGTATTATTAGAATTACACCTAACCATAGTTCTTTAACTAGTAGTATAGGGTATATTCTAATTACACTTGCCTTGTTGTTTGGTTTGGTAATCTAGATTGAAATATGAGAATTGTGTGCTATGTCGACCTTCCCCCAACTAATATCAAGTTTCATTTCCAAATATCCCACCTATATATCATATTGCTTAAAATCCACTCATGTCTTCCTAGCTTGTCAATGCTGGTTTAGTTAATTGCCTTTGTTAATTCTTAGTTAATTTCTTAGTTCTTACTAGATAGTTCCTTCTATTGTAGTTAGGGATCCTTTGAGCTTTCTTGTGTTAATTTAGATAACTAGTTATAACTTAGGCTCTTGCTTGTCTCATTGTTTAGCTTGCATCTTAGTTGACAACTTGGCTTGCTAGTGTAGTGTAACTCCTTTCTCTAGCCTAATTGCTTGCCTTGCGTAGTTCCTTAGTCTTAACTTGCTTAGAGTAATCTAGTGTTTTTGTTAACTTATTTTATTTCTTTCTTGCAATAGTAGCATAATCAAACAAAACCAACATTAAACCCTCAAACTCGAATCTCTACTTTATGAACATAGTTGACATTAACCTAGCTCTAGTTCCCCCTCTATCCCTGAGGATTGACCCTAATCTTACCACTAGCCTATACTACAACACCTCCATGAGTTCTTGCGGGTACGTGTGATTAGTTGAGCTTGTGCGTTGGACTAGGTCCATATATAAATTTCGAGAGATCTGTATGTTTTCCCTTAGGGCTGCATCTGGACACATTTAATTGGTTAGTGTGTGGCCTTGAATAGATCACACCAAGATTTTTGGGTGATGAAGCCCTATTTTAGGGCTTCATCTTGTGTCTTTTTGTATCTCAATCACATCTAAACATAGTATAATACTAGTTAAATCCCCCAATATGCATATTATTGTCAAATGCACTTATGGACGATCTTTCAACACTTTTTAGGTACTTGGACCATGCTTTGGATGTATGAGAGAGAAGGAAGGAGTTCTAGGGTTCCTCCACCCATGGAGGGGTTCAAAGAAGACCCCAAAGCTCCCTCAACCTACCCCTAATGGATAAGGGTCGACATCAAGCAAAGAAGTCCATTGATCATGAAGTTTCAAAGAGAATTTTCCACTGAAGACTCCAACATGGTTGTGGTGCCAAGGAACGGTCGTGTTGGACAATGCAAAAATCACAGAGTGAACATTAAAATTGCAAGAAACAACAACTTGACCAAAATGGCCGTTCTACCCAGCATGATCGTGTTGTGAACACCCCAAAATGGTCGTGCCATCCAGCATAGTCGTGTTTCCAAAGAAGAGAATGGGCATGCTACCCAAAATGAACTCCAATTCAGTTCCCCCACCATGGTCATGCTACCCAGCATGGCCGTTCTACCTAGCCCTCACCACGACTGTGCTACCCAGAACGGCCGTTCTACCTAACCCTCACCACGGCCATGCTACCTAGTCTTCATTTCACTAAAACAATTCTGACATTTTCCACTTCTTAGAACGATGGTTCCCTACCACCACAGCCATTCCAATGCTCACCCACACAACCATGCTACCCAGCACGATCGTGCTACCACTTAAACCGTAACATTTTCTGCACTATGTTTCCAAAAATGCCCCCACTTAACCTAGTGCTTCCACCACCACCTATATGAACACGGGTGGTGGCCACAACACTGGGTTAGCTACCATTATTCCCCTCCACCTAGTCTAGAGCATTCATTGCCTCCTTCCTTGCATTCAAGCCATCCACCCACCATTTCAACATCACTCCACAATAGAAACCTAGTTTTTTAGGTTTTCTACCATAATCTGCTTCAATTTCATTCCCTTCATCAACCTTGGAGGAGGGAGGTCGTCCTACAACACCTAAGAGGTGAATAAGAGGAATCTACTTTGAGATCCATGGAGTCATATCCCCTACTTCTCATTTCTTTTATCTTTTCTTTGAGAATGTCTAGCTAAGCCCCTAGTGGTGGGTTGTTTGGGGTAAAAATGTGACTTTGATACCATGTTGGGGGAAAATAACTTGTATTGAACATAATTTCATTCTATGATGATTGTGTCTTACTTCTATCTTATTTCCCATTATCTTGCATGTTGTTTGTGCTTTTAAGCATAAATTGCTTGCTTTGTGATGCTTGATGACATTTAGCTTCTAGGAGAAATTGGAATGTATGTGGCAATCATAGGAATGAATCCTAGGTCAAATTAGTGGATCCCTAGATAGCCCCCTTTGTTCCTACATACATCTCCCTACTTCTATAAGTGTGTGTGAGATCTAAGTAGCTAGTCTAAGTGTGATTAGTGCAATTTCCTAGAGTTTCCTAAAGGCTAGATGGCAAGTAACATGAGGTGAAATACCCTCATCTCTACTCCCATTCCTACCCTTGGCTGTCAATTTCCCTAATACCATTTACCCTAGAAACCTAGACTTGCCAAGTCCTACTAGAATTACACCTAGCCCTAGTTCTCCAACTAGTAGTATAGGGTATATTCTAATATCACTTGCTTTGTTGTTTTGTTTGGTAATCTAGTTTGAAATGTGAGTTTTGCATGCTATGTTGACCTTATCCCAACTAATATCAAGTTGCATTCTCAAACGGCCCAACTACCCATCATACTACTTAAAACCCACTTCTGCCTTCTTAACTTGTTAATGCTAGTTTAGTCAATTGTTTTTGTTAATTTTTAACTAATTGATTAGTTATAGATAGTTAGTTCTTGCTCAAGTAGTAAGGAAATCTTTGAGATTTCTTATGTTACATTGGCTAATTAGTGATTGCTTAGTCTCTAGCTTGTCTCGTTGATTAGATGCATCTTAGTTGATAACTTACCTTTCTAGTGTAGTGTAACTCCTTGCTTTAGTCTAATTTCTTGCCTTGCCTAGTTTCTTAGTCTTAACCTATTTGGAGTAATCTAGGGTTTTTGTTAACATATTTTCTTTATTGATCATTCTTGCTTGCAATTGTATTATAATCAAACCAAAATCAATTTTAAACCCTCAAACCCTAATCTCCACTTTAGGAACATAGCCAACACAAACCTAGCTCTAGTGCCCCCTCCATCCCCGAGGATCGACCCCAATCTACCACTAGCCTATACTCATACAACCATGTTCACTTGCGGGTACATGTGATTAGTTGAGCCTGTGCGATGGACTAGGACCATATATAAATTTTGAGAGATCCATGTGTTTTCCCTTAGGGTTACATCGATCCACCTTTAGTTAGTTAGTGGGTAGCCTTGAGAAGATCGCACCAAGCTTCCTAGTGCCATTTTCGGGGATAGTGGTGCTTGGCCTAGCTAGTTAGTGTAACTTAGCCTTTTCTACTACCATCACCATTTCTATTCTTTATTCTTTGTTCGCTTTTGCATATTGTCATTCTAACTTGGGTTTTGTTGCTTGTTTGTATATTGTGCAGGTGACAACTTTGCATGCATAGTACGCATTTGAATTGTATTGACTTGGTGTTATACGACCCCGAGATAGGTAAAAGGAGATGCCAAAGCCACTACAAACAACACCAAGCAGACAAAATGGGTGACCCTGAAGCTAAAATACCTCATGTAGATGCTCAAAAACAACCCAACTGTCCTCTCCATGAATACATCACCATGGGGAACTACAACTCCCCCATTGCCACCCTTGTTGACCAAATGTCGGGTCAACAATTCTCCATTCCACCCGCACTTCTTGGACTCCTTCCTACTTACTATGGGATGGAGAATGAGAACCCCTACCACCATATTGATGCCTTCCTTGAAACCTTGTTCCACTTTCTGCACACCTGAAGCCACCGATTACTCCATCTAGAGAACCCTTTTTCCATTCTCTCCGAAAGAAAAAGCCAAGGAGTAGTACATGGACAAGCCTAAGTTATTAACATGGAATGTGGTGAAGAATGACTTCCTCAAGAAGTTCTACCTGATCTCCAAGTTGACTCAGATGCAGAGATGCGTTACTTTCTTCACACAAAAAGAGAATGAACCATTTCATGAAGCTTGGGAACGATTACAAAAGCTCCTTTGTGACTGTCCGCACCATGAAATGCCTGTATGGTGGCTTTGTACAAGATTTCTACACCGAACTGGCCGAGTTGAGCCAAAACAATGTCGATTCCTCATGTGGAGGCACATTCATGGCAAAGCCATCGGAGGAGTCTTGGCCATTATTTGAGCATCTTGCTGAAAATTCCCGCCACTGAGCTTCAAGTAAAGGGGGGTACTGTGACCAGAACTACATCCTTCCACCTCCTCTTTTAGTTCATGCTCAGACTACAACCAACCCCACATGATGATAATGATGGATGATATGATGAATATGATGACGATAAAAGCTGGTGGTTTTCATGTTGAGGAAGAAGAAGTGCATGCCTTTGGAAACCAAAACAACCAAGGCCCGATGTCTGACTCCTATATGTCTGAGTGGAGGAATAATCCAAACTTCTCATGGAAACAAAAAAATGAGGAGGGGCAAGGGCAGCCAAGGCAAGACCAAGGGCCCAAGTACAACTCTAAGTTCGAAGAAGAAGTTCTAGGAAGACTAAGGAACCTTGATGAAGTGAAGAAAGATGTGTGCTCTCATGGGAAAATGATTAGTCTCCTTGAGTAAAGGCTTGATCATATCTCTCTTTCACTTGCCCTCCGTGAAGAGGGGAGTCTCCCATCTCAACCCATGGCCAACCCAAACAATGATGGCGGATATGTAAGCACTACCCAAAGAGCTTATGTCTCACCATAAGGCCAGGTACCCCCACTTCACCAGTACCAAGGACCACCAAATCCTTATGCTCCTCCACTTCAATAACCCCCTTTCAACTACTAATACCCCCCCACTTCACTCATACAAAAAAAAACCTCCACAATATCACCCTCATCCACTACAACCACAACAACAACCTCAGCCACCATTCATCCTCCAAAACCTAAATTCATCACACCAAAGCCACCACCACCTAAATAGACACAACCACCACCTCAAGCTCCCCCTTCTACCACCCATGAGCAAGTGAATATGGTGTCAATCATATGGGATAAGAAGGTTGTTACAACCTCAATTTTGCATATGTTTTCATAATTGAAAGGTAATGATTTTATGAATATGGACCTAATTGAAAAGGTTGTATGCTTTTATTCAAAGAAGGGAATTCTTTGCAAATCTCCCTTTTGATAAGAATTTCGTATTTCCTATTACTATAATAATCCAATAATGGATATAAAAGAGAAGAAAAGAAGAAAAGTCCAAATAATGGAGAAAGATACAAGATAATGGATATCAAGCAAAATATTTGGAAATCTCTAGAAAGTGGCATTAATGGCCACAATTGAATAAATTTCATTTATATGTGATTTCTAATGAAAGACATAGGAAAAGAGGGAAATGAAATAAAATATAAAGAGAAATCCTTGAAAAGAAATCTTTTAGTAAAGAAGATAATGAGAAATAATGCATGTAGATGCTTCTAGAAGGATAATGAGCATCCTTCAAAAAGGATTTCGAAATATTAGGATTTCTTGGGGTCCAAGGTATCCCCAATTGATAAGAAAAAAGAGAAAATACAAATAATACAAAAATATGAGGGTAATGTGCTACATAATTAATGCATTTCTGGTATTATCAAAAGAGGTACTTTCTACTATAAGAAAGTATATTTTCATGGCCAATGGATTAAAAGCCTAGCACAAAGATGATAAGAGAGATGATTTTCGAATTCCTAATATCTAAAGAATAAAGATTATCAAGGAGATAATTAAGAAAGAGAGAATACTTCTTAATTAAGAAACATTGGTTTCCTATTGGGAAAAGACTTCATTTTCTTCATGGGAAAGCATGTTAAGGCATTGCTACCCTTCTCCTCCCCTATATAAGGGGTAGAACCCTTGGCCCAAGTCTAAGAGGATCCCATGCATCCTTCTCTCTCCTTCTTCTTGTTTTCTCTCAAAACCATAACCAAGATGGTATAGAGAAATATCGGGGGTAACAAGTAGTTGTGATGGGATCTCAATGGAGGCACGAAGCTCCCACGACAACCTAGGATGATCGAATATCATCCCCACGCTCTCGACCTCAGAAAGCCACCTACAGTAGACCTGTAGGACCAGCCAAACACTGCAGGCCATTGTGCTTGAAACCAGCCACCTCATTCGTCGATGGGGGCTTCTAGAGGTATGGCGGAGGGCGGTGGAAGTAAAGGGTCCCTCGTCGGTGCCCTTTGGGTCCAAGGAAGGGGAGGAGGAGACCCCCATGAGCTGTTGCCTTCGGCAGCGCTAGGTCTTTGCAAGGATGAAGAAGATCAGGAGGCTTTTAACAGATCTACCCCTCTGCGTTATACAGAACCAAGGCACCACATAGGGGTATAAAAGTAAATCAGTTATATTCTCGACTGGATACATGGTGCATGGGAAAGGCTAACGTGGCAGCCACCCATTGGTCCAAGTAAGAGATTTTTGTAAAAATCATATCTAATTAATGGTAGCTTGGAAGGATACATATAATATATGAATTTTGCTCAGAAAAATGTGAGGAATCCATAAAAATAGATTTAGATCCTAATTCCTCATCAAACTGTTTGATCAGTACCACACTCAAACATTAGAATCTATGAGGATGTGTACATGCATATTAAAGTATGGAGAGCATTACATATGTTCTAGGTTATCAACATAAATTTATTACAAGGAGCCCAAACTTGGAGGACCAGGGAAAGTAAATTGTGTTGATTGGAAGTTACGAACATTATGAAAAGAAGAGCATATATGTGAAATTAGTGATAAGTTCAGTTACATAATACAAAGTGCTATCATTGGACTCCACGACCATCTTAAAATTGGTAAATACAAAATATAGAGGATATTTTTCTAGATCAACATTCTGGTTGGCTGAACTCCAAGGAAAGGGAGAGTTTTGACATTTTGGTATGTTTAAGTCCAGAAGGAAGCACAAGTGATGGGGATAAACTACCCAAGAAAAGAAAATTAAAAGGTGGAACTTATTGCATTGAAAAACATGGATGAAAAGAAACTTGCATGGGCTATATGCGGTAGGAAGGAGGTCAGGGTAGATCCTCAATATGGTAAGGAAAATGCACTTTCAACGTTTCTTCAAAAGCAAACTGAGAATGTAAACTAT
This sequence comes from Alisma plantago-aquatica, assembly GCA_963693085.1. NCBI lineage: Eukaryota > Viridiplantae > Streptophyta > Magnoliopsida > Alismatales > Alismataceae > Alisma > Alisma plantago-aquatica. Next base: position 762,381,916 of record OY856414.1, read on the forward strand.
AAAATATTAACAATATAATTTACATGAGACATCGACGTGTAGAAAGAATCAAACCTGGAATTTGGGTGCACTAATCAATAATGGAAGCTTAGAAAGGAAGATTTCAGCAACCATATACCAAGCATCCCTACAAGAAAATAATATAGAAACACATAATCCATGATAGTATTTCCTGATGGTCAGAACTGTTGACATTAATATTGTTTTAGCTATAAATCACAACCCATTACAGCCATCTTATGAAAACTACAACGTTGGGGGAGGGGCACTACTATCTTTAAATGACTATATTCTGGTCTTCTAAATAGCTGACTGCACACTTAACAAATGAAATGATCATGTAAGGCAGATTCAAATTTTGATGAAATTTCTAGCACTAACAATGAGTAAATGAAATAAGTCAAGCATGGAATTGAATTCAACTGACTGTGGATTACAATCATGTCAACCTTTGACAAGAGTGATATATGGATTCATATAGATTTGGTATTGCTCCTCTGGAAATTAATTCATGAAGTTAACTCCTAGAAAAATAATAATTTAGATAGCTCCAGGTCAATACATTGTAATGAAGAAGAAAGGGAGGATTTTGAGACCAGGTATATAGCCAACAAACTGCAAGACAAGGATTGTTTTGCATTCATTACTAGTGTTTATTAATCCAAGTATGGCCGCTACACACTGGCTTCTACTATGACAAGTCATTAACACTTTGGGATATTGGGGATCAAGTATACTCACTGTCTTCATGCATGCCACAACTTCTTCCTGGATCAAGTATACTTACTGTATGTCTAGCTTGTCCTCTCGCTTCTGCTATAATCCTTGTGGATCTCAACACCAAGTGGTGTGCATCATGTAGTCAACATAAAATTGACATTTACATGACGATGTGAATGAAGCATGATTGTCTCTGTAAGCCTTCACAAAACCCACTTCAGGCCTTGGTTTTTTAGCATCTGCTAGACACGAATTGAGGGCTTGTCTACAGGGTTCGTCATCAGTTTTAGAGAGTAATAGGAGGCTAGAAAACCATCTATTTAGTTTGTGGTCATTGTGTGATATATAAAAGCAGAGAGGGAATCTTACTCCAGGGTACAACGTACCTAAAATTGGGGCATCGGACAAGGAAGTGGACTCCTGGTTGCGCACCAGAGGATGAGACACCAGAATTTGGGGCTGCGATGGCGCTGACACTAGCCACTACCTTGGCCGAGTAATCCAGCAATGATCATCATCCCTCCTCAACTGCAACTCACCAAAGGAGATAGAATACTTGCTTGCAAGTGGAAGAGGAGGTGTTGGTCACTGTCTGTTCCTTGATTGCTGGCGGGTGCCAAAAATAGAGTTGAACTCCTTGTTTACAAATCGAAGCCAGTCACTAGTTTTTGTGGGTCTCCAATGCCGGTGAAGGGCGAGAGGGGGGCAGGGACTGTGCTGATGGGTGAAAAATCATAGATTCTGGAGTGTGCGGGTAGGGGGTCTTGTACATAACATACATTATTGCATGCATAGGTGTATAGAAAACAGACCTTATCTTTGAGCTCGTCTTCTTCAAGGTGTTCGATGTACAGAACCGACTCTTGACCCGTCAAGGTCGTCGACCACATCCCACATCGTTCTGCTAGTTGTTGGACCTCGACAGCTCCCTGAAACCTACACCGCCAGCATCGCTCCTCTAGGACTTGTACTCAAACTCGCCCTCCACATCATGCTCCTGTTGGACCTCGACAGCTTTCTGAGACCTACACTACCAGCGTCGCTCCTCCAGGACCTTGTAGTCAGAATTGCCGCCCATGCACATCATCGTCCTTTAGTGACGGTGTTCAAGGAGCAGATATAGAATCAACAAACGGGGTCGATGATGGTTCGGGAAGTGAACAACAATGAGCGCAGTTAATATACGAACCTTGTAGAAGCCGTGGCGGTTGCGGTTGTTGCCTTTGTATTCAAGGAAGATAGAGCTTCTACGGTAACTGGAGTCCCGACCCCATAAGCACTCCAACCGTGCATAGCGAAGCCAAGGTTGAAGTACCTCCACCGCCGCCGCCGAGGGAGCCGACGATAGTTGATGAGCACCCGACAACTGGTGCATATGCTAGTTGCTGCTTGATGATGATCCACAATAGGGGGTAGGGGTGGGGGGTTCAAGCCCTAGGGGACTAACGGGTCACTGGGTAGTGCGCGGGGAGGGGGATGCGGTTTGGAGGGTTCCTTTTTCGTGGGTTTGACCACCTTTGAGGGGGCACATCCCTCTATTTTTAAGTTAATGCTTGGAATTTTATTCATATTGTTACAAATTGCCAAAAGAAAATATCACTAGTACAAATTTGTCTTCCAATATCTACAAAAACGGCCCTGGTTTTTGTGGCTCAACCAGGCTGGTCAGTGGGTTCTTTTTTTAATGCCTAAAAATGAGTTTGTAACCCACCCGAACCGCCACACCTTCCGGGTGATGGTTCAACCGGTTGAACCGGCCGGTTTGGGACGGGTTTTAAAACTCTAATATCCAGACCAAATCTGGACCCATGTCGGTCCCAAATTTGAAACTAGATTTCGCTCGACTAGTGTCTCAATTGGGAATGACCCAAAATTAGATTCGAAACAAAATATGGGCCTATATTTGATAATGAATTTATAAAAAAATAATTCTCTAATTTCTGGATTATATTTTGTGTTATATAATATTGGGATTGGGATCGGTTCTGGGTCAAAACATCTACCCATAGTGAAAAAGTGTCATTCCCATAAATCCCAAAAGGAACTCGGACCTATATTAGATACTAATATTATACGAAAAAATTATTATCAGATTACATATTCCTGATAAAATTCTCTGATAAGAAATTGGGTTCAGCTCGGTTCCGACTATATAACAACAAGTCAGAGTCTGTTGTATAATCTTGGCATGTAACAACTGGTTATAGCATGTTGTGTGACTATGGTCTATTACAACTTGTAGTTATTACAACAGGTCATCACATGTTGTGTGATAATGGTATATTACAATGGGTTAGTTAATGTGGTATAATGACACTCTATTACAACGATTTGTTATGTGTGGATATTACAACAGGTCACAACATGTTGTGTAAATATAATATATAACAACAAGTTGGAGTTCGTTGTGTGATCTTGGTATATAACAATGTGTTTCAATATGTTGTATTAACGTGGTCTGTTACAACATGTACCAAATACGACAAGTAAAGGTCTGTTGTGTAATTAATACATATTACAACGGGTCAGTCTTTGTTGTGTAATGATGGTCTATTACAACATGTGACTATAACAACGGGTCACAATATGTTGTGTAATTAATATCTTTTACAATAGGTTTGATTATGTTGTGATACTACAGCCTATTACAACACTTTAGCACTTGTTGTAGTATCGCCCTATACTACAACGGGTTTGGCATGTTGTAAATGACTTGTGTTGTATAAAATATACAATATACAACACAAAAATAGACTGGTTGTGTTAAGTATTCTAACTACAACACAATCATAAAAATTGATGTCTATCTCCCGTTGTAAAAAGCATTTTTTGTAGTAGTGGATCATACACATGCCAAGAGTATGAACATTCCTATTATGTCCCTAGTTAGATGTCATTGGGTAAGACTGAATATAGCAATGACACTTCAGACTAGAATGTGGATTGGTTGATGACAAAATTTCATCAGTCATGATATATGAGATATCAAACCAAACACATAGATTCTTGTAGGAGAATAGTATATCAGATAGACCCACCATGAGAGTGATACATGGAAACCATAGTTGGTGGTCATAATCATCTCTCATAGTGAAAATGGTGATTGTCGTTCCTAGACCTCAAATATCTATACTCATCACATGTCATTCAGTGTACTTTCACATCATCCACTGTGACCTTGAATAAGGGTTTTCATAAAGGTGATGATTGAATGCACTGTGACACATAGGGATGATTGTGAGTGATGTAGATGGTATTTGTACCTCCTACTAGAGTTTGATATCATGGACACTATATAAGAAACACTGAGAAAATCATGTGCATGACCATGTGAATCAATATATGATTTTGAGGTCACATATATCTCAGATAGTCTTCTCTAGTTTAAGGAACATGCATTGAACATTGAGAGTATGACAATTCCATTCCTCAAGTTCAATACTATATATCACAGACAAAGGAATTATACAATCACTATAACACCAACCATAGATTGTAGGTTGAAGTTGTTCTCCAACTTTCCTGATTACTTGGATGTGTTTCTAGATACCTCTCTTTGCTTGTGATGTTATAAATTAGCTATGTACATTCACTGCCAACATAACTTGGAACCTATAGGGTTACACACATAGAATAAACTTGGAATACGAGTTCATTCATGAATATATGGTTTAAATTTGATTACAAATGAGCTAGTTTTCAATTTAAACAACATTGGTTGAATATTGATTGACTAGATAGTGAAACAATTGATTCAAGTGTTGAATCGATCATTTCAATGTGTGGTCAATTAAACCAACTTTGGCAATTCTGAACCGCGATCTGACCAGTTTAGGAAGTGAACTGATCATCTCAGGTACATGAACTGGCCATCTCGGTTGTGAACTGTGGTTGGTGGATCAATTCGATTGATTCGAGGATTTGTGTGGACATCATGTTGACCATTAATTTGGAATATAATTTCCAATACAGTTGTGATTGGGAAACATGATGAAATGACCAATTCAAGGGTGGAACTTATTAGCTCACATGCTAACTGATCGGTTCACCTGTGAATCGACCATTTCACTGCTCATAGGTTACAACAATTCATGAAATTCTAGTCGTTTATGCTCCCACTCAGAAGGGGAACCTTGACCCTAACCCTCCTATAAATAGAGGGTTACTAGGGATTTCTTAGATATAACTCAATTTCCTCTGACAATGGTTTGTCTTCTCTAGTTGTGGTAATCGAGATAACTTGAGCAAGTCCTAGCTAATAAAGAGAGGGATAGAAAGGGAGAACAATTGTGGGACATCAAGTTGGTGCTAGTACACCAACATGGAGGGACAACTCCTTCTAGTCTATTCTAATAGAATGTTAGGAGTTCCTGGTTGTCAGTGTGGACTACCATATAGGCGAGGAGCTTTTCCCGCTAGTAGGAGAATGTCAAGTTGTCATCCATGGTGATCAACCAGGAGTTTTTGTTGAAGTTGTCCCAGTGTGCATGAAGAAAGATGCATACTTCAATGAGGAATAGTCTCTAGACTTGCTCCAGTACTAGGTATGACTTCGTAAACTATCCTTCCCATTACATAGTTGTTGACACAATTGTCTCATAATTGGAAATATGGTAGATAATATTTTTATTTCCATTGCCTATCTAATGTCATATTTCTTAACTGAAGCTGAAACCATCCTCTTGCAACTTGGTAGTTAGAATATAGAACTCAAAGTTTTCAAAAGTATGAGGGGAGAAAGCTTCCAAGAGGAAGTGTATCTTCTAGATTGTGTTGAAAAGATTTCCAAGATGAGACAAGAATCAAAAATCTTTGAAGATCCCCTCCACACTACCCTTATAGTGCTCACTGATTGTGACCTTGATGATGAGCAATTAGACAATGTAGGGCTCATCTTGACAAATTTGAGGAAGTTCCTCATGTTGGATTTGAGGACCTTAATATGATCTCTCTTCTATAAGAGACGACTGCACCTCCTAAAGTGACAAAAATAAACCTCTCCTAGAAGGAATCAAATATGTCTTTCTTGATGAACACCAAATGTGTCATGTCATAATTACTTCAAACCTTTCTTCTAAGTAGGTAGGCTAGCCTATGACTGAGCTAAGGAAATGGAGAGCTGCTCTGGGTTATAAGATAACTGAGCTGACAGGGATTAATCAAGACATTTTCATGCATGAAATCCGTATTGTAGAAGAGTACATGTCATCCATGGACCCTCAATGCATATTGAATCAAAACATGAAAGAGTTTTTCCAACTAGAAGTTATCAAACTTGTGACTGCAGGAATCATCAACCCAATCTCAGAATCCCCATGGGTCATTCCTATCCAAGTACTATTATGAAATGGGGGAATTATCATTGTGAAGAATTGTAATGACAAGATCATACCCACCCATACTATTAGGAATGGAGGACGTGTATTGATTATTGAAAACTAAATAAGGCCACTAGGAAAGATCATTTTCCTCTTCCCTTCATGGATCAAGTACTAGAGTTCCTTGTAGATCAACAATATTTTTTTATTTAGATGAGTATTTAGGTTTTTATCAAATCCCCATTCATCTTGAAGATCAAGAGAAGACCACATTCATTTACACCTTTGGCACCTATGCATTTACAAGAATGCCTTTCGGTCCATGTGATGCCCTCTCCATTATTCAGTGGTGGAAGTCTCTTATTTTCATTGGATTGACTGAAATTGTTATGGAGGTTTCATGGATGATTTCTCAGTTTATGGATATTTCTTTGATTTTTGCTTTAGACGTCTATCCCTTTTCTTGGAAAAGTGTCATGAAGTACACTTGGTTTTAAATTGAGAAAAATGACATTTCATGGTGACAAAAGGAATTGTCTTAGGACATCGAGTTAGGAATTGAGGTGCAGAGATGGATAGGGAAAAGATTGAGATGATCACTGAACTTCCCCCTCCCACCTCTATTAGGGACATTCATGCCTAGTTTGGGCACACTATATTCTATACTAGTAGTACATTCATGCATAGAAGTCTGAGTTACCTTACTCATTTTTTTCATAACTTATCAACCTTTATTTTCCCAATCTCTACGGTTTACCGACCCACTGGGGGTGTTCATAGTCACCTCCTGGGAATATTCTCAATGATCTACCCACTATCTGGGGGTGATCTCCATTCATACCCACCCACTGGGATATTCTTTATTCATTCATTCCTCTAGAGATAGCATCAGGGTGATGCGCAAGTTATATTCATTTTATGAAACCTAATTATGTATTTTCTATTATTTAACATATCAAACCATATTCTTTTTTCCCATGGTGAGCCCTCTCTTTTGGGTTGTAGTATCATTAGACATTCATACCATCCCATCCAAGCTTGGTATTCTCTAGTCTTCCCATTTGGGCTAGGCACCTTATACAACCATCCCATCCATACTTGATACTCCATTGGCCATCCCATGCTCTTTAACTCAACAAATATTGATATAGATTTGAGAATGTTACATCCATAAATGCATTTATTCATAGGTTGCTTATGTCTCTTAAAACCCCTTTCTTCATATGCATCATGCATACATCTCTCCACATTCATACATGGAAATCTTTGTCATATAGACTTATTTACCTTTTTATTATTTATCATTATTCTTAGCCTAATCAGGGTTCATATGGGTAAGGTTTCCATTTTACCCATTCCACTCCCATTTCTCAGGATTAGGATTTTATGTTAGGGTTAGAGACTACAACCTACCTATGAGAGTTTCTATGTCCCTCGACCCACTAGGGTTTTCCTAACCCTAGTTTACCCTTTCTAGGAAAAACCCATAATTACATTACCTTTTCATTATCTCTATGTTGCATGTACATTATTATTCCACATTACTTGTACATTATTATTTCCACATTTACATACACATTATCATTTCACATGACATGTATGTTAATTTGTGGAGGATGTCTTAATCCTACTTCTTCTCAAAAACCCTAACTTGATATGAGGAGAGAAGTTCCATTTTGGGTTTATTAACCAAGAGGATGAGAAGTGGACAAAAGAGATGAGAAGAAACCCTAAAGTTATTTTACTTCAGGAAAGGACTTCTGACTTTGGCCATGTAGGATGTACAGGATTGGGAGTCCTCATAAACCTATTAATGGTGTTGGTCCCTTCCAAACACCATTGCCTTTAGAAAATACCCTAATAATTCCCTCATATTTCTATATATTACTTGAAATTACATACTACTAAATATTATCTGAAAAAATTGGGGCTCTGATACCAAATGTAACGACCTCACTATCAACGTCCCCCAATTGAGGAAATACCTTCAATTTGATATTCATTACCTATATTCCCAAGGATCCAAACATATCATATAATAAATAACAACAAACAATTTCATTTATTCTAAATATTTTTCATAAATTATACAATGATATTCCTCATGACACTAATACCTGTCGAGAAGAAGTAACTAGCTATCTAATCCTCCTTTAACTTATCTTTAATGCTTTCAGGTAATTTCCATCTGATTTACCACATGTTTACATCTTCATGATTAGCATGTACCTAAAATTTCGACAAACAAAACACGGATCAGTATAACAACTTATATTGTGTACATGGGGTGAAACCATAAATTTGCAACTAAGGTAATGACATACAATCGTCAAGTATTGTACATAAGAATTGGAATATTCTTTAAATATTCTAACTCTTATTGCATATACTATCTTGGGCATGATCATTGTCCCCTCCAGGGCTCATGTGCATCACCCCATGATATACGTCAACCTAGGGTTTAGAATATTATCATTTACTTATGTGATCCTCATATTGGCATGAACATTAATTAAATATACAACCAATAGTTTATTGATTGAATCAATCCTTGGAAATCATTCAGAAAACATCATAAAACTATATTTTGGGTAACCATAATCATAACCACATACCTTGTAGGCTTTCTTGACATCGAGCTAGCATTAGAGTTATGTTTGATACCCCAATTCCCATGTTGATCATTATAACGACTTAGGAACCCTAATTCATATTAAGTGTAGTCATGATTGTTACATCTACCATATCCTTTTATTATGACACCTAGGTTAGATTAAGTTCATTAACAACTTTGCAAAATATGATCTTAAAACCCTAATCCTTCTTACGCATGATTATTCACATGTGCGATTATCCACTTAAAAACCACATTATTAAGCATTACTATCAATATTAGATTCTCATTATGTCCAACATTATCAGATAATAGTATAAGAGAAGGTTTTTTAACATTTTAGTCATGTTAGTACTCAAGCTAGGGTTTTTTATGCTTTAATCACCACTTAATCACACATTAACCCTACTTTTAGAAAATGATGTATTATCAAATCCCAATTATATTTTATTTGTGTTGTCCTCATTTTCTTATCAAAATGATATATAAGTTTACTATTTTCCAAGCAAACTAGGAATTTCTATAATTAAAGTAAGATATGACATAATACCTTAGTTCTGAGGCCACATGATGCCTCTTGATTGGTTGATACCTTTATAACTTTACGCCAACTGGGGATTTGAAAAGGACCATCATTCCCTTATGTCTTAAATGTATGTTCAGGGGTTTCTAATTCTTTTTACTCTATCCCATCGCCTACTTCCTGAAGGTGTGACTTCTATATTTTCTATGTGCCCATCTACACGCCCATGTGGCCGAGACGAGGAGTTCCTACATTAGTGATGTGGTTCTTACTGCACTAACAAACTCACCCAGGGCTGAAATCCCTGAGTTTTTACCAAAACCTTGTGTAATAATACCACTCGCAAGCGGACGAGTCTTATCACAGTATAGTTAAGGATCGAATCCCAAGGGACAATGTTTTTAAGAATCTTTGCTAGTCAGATCTAGCTCAATCAAGACTAATATTTAAAATAGAGATTGGTTTGTGTTTAATTAAACTAATTGCAAGGAAAGTAAAGGGCAGTATTAAAAGTTGATTAAAGATTAATGATGAGAATCGCTGGGATGGACCCGGGTTTCACCAGCGCTACACATGGAAACATATCCAAACATGCACATCCAGGTTAGATATAACCATCCAAGTGGAGCTGCTGCAAACCCTCCATATTGACATTAGGTTCGCGTAAGCATTACCTTAGGCATCAAATGTCTTGTCACCATCCATATCACACACTTACGGCTCCAAAGATATAGATATCCAACTAAAGTTACGGGCCCCCCATACGGGCGTTAGGCACACAGAAGCGTCATCGTGGGCTAGATGTCTCGTCACCTCACAGATCACACACTTACGATTTCAGGGAATCCCATCAAAAGTTCTCGTCAAGGAGTCAACTGCGTTAATCGACATTCAAAACCTATGCATTGAAGTTCTCGCAACATAGGAATGAAATAGATCATACAAGCAGGTGATCAATCCACAAGCACACATCAAACGATTAACAATGAAATGAAGAGTTATATATCAGATGTTTAGTAAATGAACATGTAAGCAAGGGCAGCGGGTCTAGTCCCCGCACCCCGGTGAAAGAAAACTACTCGCTCATGGTGAGAGAAATAAAGAGAGCAAGAGAGAGGGAAGATTCCGCCATGGGCATGGTGAAGAAGATGATTGCAACTCAGTGGAGAGGCAGTCTTCTATATAACATCGGGGAAGATCTAGACAAGGAGGGAAGGACACCACAGTAGACGGGGTAGGCCTTCTCTCTCCACCTTCCTTCTCTTCTCATCCTCCTTTCTCACAGCAGGAGGAGCAGCTTGTAGAGGCATTGGCGGGCATGGATGATGGTTGAACGGTCTGGATCTGGGTTTCCACCTCAGATCTGGGTGGATGGAGATGAAGGATGGATGGATCGGATGTGCAAGACCACCGCAGAGGAGGCTCTCGGTCGTGGATCAGACTCCCCAGGGGTCAAGCGCTTCTTGGGCACAGCCTAGCAGCTGTGGAGTCTCCCTCCCTTGTAGATGATGGTTCGGGGCCCTATTTATAGTGGTGGATGACAGTTTGGCTTGCTAGGGTCATGATCCCACTCTCGCTGGGGTTGCACAACCATCGCGGTTCGGATGGAGGTAGGGAGGCGTGATCTATGGAGGGTGTGGCTGAAGGAGGCGGTGTCGTTTGGAGGTTGACAACGTGACCTGGATGCAGTTGCATTGGAGACCATCACAGGTCAAGGTCGAAGGCAGGGTTGTCACGATGTTGACGTGTTGTCAATATCAGGTCGAGGTGCAAGTGAAGAGGAGCATGATCGTGACCTGGTATAGGCAGGTGTCGATACATGTCGCAATGTTGACGTTGGTGGAGAAGTCGCGGTTCGGGCAGATAAGTGCAGATCATGATTAGTAGGAGGGGGTTTGATCGCGGTTGGCTGATGGGCCAATATCAATGGTGAAGGTGTAGATGCTGATGATGGTGGAGGTGGACTGCGACCAAGTGGAGGGCACTGATGGTGGCTATAGGAAGGTCATGGTGTAGGTGGGAGCGTTGTTATGATGCGGAGGAGTTGATGGAGGTCACAGGGAGAAGGAAAGGACCGCGGGCATGGTGCAGAAGAGACGATGTCGTTGAAGAAGTTGATCGCGATGCAGTTGGTGGCAAGGAGTGTCTACTGACTGCGGTGGAGAAGAGTTGGCAGAGAGGGCACAGGTGGGTTTTATCTGGGAGAGAACCGCAGCCTGGAGGTGATGGTGCAGATCATGGTTAGGTGGGAGAAGATCGTGATCCAGTGAGGGGGAGTCGTGGTGTTGATTGTGAGGATGAAGACTAGGACCAGTAGCAAATTTGGTGGAGACGAAGATGCGACTATGAGTCACGATGCGATGGAGGGGGAAGTTGATCATTGTGTGATGGAAAGAACCGCGAGTGTAGTGTAGAAGAGGTTGTAGTCCTGTTAGGGTTTGAGGGAGAAAGGGATTTGGGGATGACTATTGCGATCAAGATGTTGGAGATGAAGAGGTGGGCCAGAATAAAGATGGGGCCCCCCATTTGTAGATGGGCCGCATCAATTTTCCTAAAAAACCTGCATAAAAACACATAATCCCTAGTAAAAAGCCTTGATAATCCAACCAATTAAGCAAGATTGCATATTGTAAGATTTAGGAGATAAAAGCCAATGTACTTAAGAGAAAATGGGCCAAAGATGGTGACTTAAACCATGATGAATATGCATTCATCAAAACACCCCAAACTTAAACGTTACTCATCCTCGAGTAACAAAAAATCTGAAGCAGTCGCCAAATGAATAATTTTGACTTGTGTGATTGCCTCATCTTCACATCACGATCATTTCTTCTCTACTTTGTATGACTGAGCATCTCAACTTCCTGAGACCACTGAACACATCTTATAATATCTTCGTTCCTGAGTTTTTTTTCCAACATCACTTCCTCCCTACTTTTTCCAACAGCAAGCATTTCTAAGAGCTTCGTAAGAGTCTAGAGATACCCGTAGAACAACAATTGTGCACCTGATCTGACACTAGTGTTTTTCAAGATAAGGGAGACATTCATTGTGCCATTAGGTGGAAAAGGGAGTGAAGGGTGGTATGTAAGGAAGTTGTATATCTCTCCTCTATTCGACTCGAGATTTTTATTATGTGGTTGCAATTACATTGATTGCATATTTTTTGTGCAAATCTCTCCTCTATTCGACTCGAGATTGCATTTTTTGTGTGCACATTGGCATCTTTTCTTGTTCATTATTGTGATACGCCCCTTTTACATAACGAGGGGTATAGAAGAAGTGGATATAGAGGAGGGTGATGTGCCACCCTGAACATAGGGTTTGGCACTACTTTGGCTATTTGTTTCTTTTTTATGGATGGAGGGGTAAGGAGATGATATAAGAAGTGTAGAAGAGAGTTTAGATCAGAATGCAACTTGATTTACAATTTAGTGCACTGAGTTGTTCTCCTTATCATACTCTGCTCAAATAATGACTTGATGAGGATCCGGTGGAGATTCCATGCTATTGTTCCACTAGTCAGTTAGGAAGCACAATGTGTTTGATCCCTCTCAGTTCGAAAGATAGTTGCCAATTTTACTGATCATGATGTCATGATTCATAAGCTCCACATTATGATTTCTAACCATTGGCTAGTTTTAGAAATTGTCCCCCTTGAGGCTTTACTTCGAATAAGGAGGGTATAATGATTCAAAATTGCATAGAAAAAGAACTAGCCATCTAGGTAAAGGCTTTGATTGAAACAAAAGCGTCAAAACTTCATCAAGTTTCTATACATCTTCTTTAAAAACTTAAAAATTTTGAAAATTTTGGTCAAAATTGCAACGATGGAATCTTAAGCTTGAAACAGATAGGAGTGGGTGGACAGTAATGTACGTACCACCCACCCTCCACCCCAAACTTAGAAATTTGCTCGTCTCGAGAAAACTCTAAATCCGAGATGGAGGGGAAAAATCATGCTGCTTGGTCCACCATATGTTGTTGCATTCCTTTCGGTGTGTGTCCTCCATCTAAAATCTCAAAAATGAAAACTATCAGAACTTAAGGTTGCCTCCCAACAAGCGCCTTTGTTTTATGTCGTTGGCCCGACTTGATTCCTTCAATTTTCTGGTAGATATGTTGGTTTGGAAAGATCGAGAGATGCGTCAATGCTCATGTCAGCTGAGGTGAAATATCATTTCGAACATTTTCCATTAGCCACAAATTCCCCTGACTTTTCACTCCAAAGAACGAAGTCACCATGTGGGTAGATGCTCTTAATAGTGAATGGGCCTGACCAACGAGAACATAGTTTTCCTGGGAACAATCTCAGTCTTGAGTTAAATAGGAGGACTTGGTCTCCCACTTGTATGTCCTTCCTTTTTAGGTGCCCATCGTGCCATAACTTTATGTGTTCCTTATAGATTCTTACATTTTCGTAAGATGTCATTCAAAGTTCTTCCATCTCCTGAAGTTGAAGAATCCTAGCTTGGCCAGCCTTCTTCATATCAAAATCCAGTTATTTGATTGCCCACCAAGATTTGTGTTTGAGTTCTACGGGTAGGTGACTTGACTTGCCATAGATTAATCTAAATGGTGTTGTCCCAAGAGGAGTCTTGAAAGTACTTCGGTAGGCCCACAAGGCATCATTGATTTTTACTGACTAATACTTTCAGTTGCGTCCTACTGTCTTTTCCAAGATAGCTTTGAGTTAGAGGTTGAAAACCTCTACTTGTACACTCATCTGTGGATAGTAGGGGGAGGCTACCTTGTGCATTACACCATATTTTCTCAATTGAGCTTAAAAGCTTCTCTCCAAAAAATGAGAACCTCAATCGGATATCACAATGTGTGGGACTCCAAAATAGGGAAATATAATATCTCTAAATATTTTGATGATTGGTTTCAAATTGCTAGTTACAGTTGGTATGGCCTCTACCCATTTAGAGATGTAATCTACCGCGACTAGAATGTAGCAAAATTTATGTGAGGATGAGAATGGACCCATGTAGTCCACTCCCCAAACATCAAAAATCTCAACTTCTTGCCATAGCTTATGTGGCATCTCATCTCTTTTCATAATGTTACCCATTCTTTGACACTTGTCACATGATAGAACAAATTTGTAGGCGTCTCTGGATATGGTTGGCCAAAAGAAACCACATTTCAAAGCCTTCAAAGTAGTTTTCTTAGAACTCATATGGCCCCCAACTGGGTCGGAGTGGCATTGCTCTAAAACAAGTTGGGCTTCTTCCTCAGTGATACAATGTTTGTAGAGACCATCAACACAAAGTTTGAAGAGGTACAGTTCATCCCAGTGATATTGCCTCACATCATGCAAGAATTTCTTCAGTGCATTTCCGGTGCATTCAGGGTGGATGACACCGGCCGCAAGGTAGTTCACATAGTCTGAGTACCAAGGAGTCACTTCGGTGACTTTCATGAGTTGGTCATCTGGAAGAGAATCATTAATTGGGATCTTCTCAGTTTCTAGAGGGTGGATACGGCTGAGGTGGTATGCCACAACATTCTCAGTGCCTTTCTTATCTTTTATCTCCAGATCAAATTCTTGCAAGAGTAGAATCCATCGGATCAACCTGGGTTTGGCATCTTTCTTCGCTAAGAGGTAACGGATAGCAGCATGATCTGTGTAAACAATGACCTTAGAACTGATAAGGTTGGATTTGAACTTGTCAAAGGCATAAATGACTACTAGGAGTTCCTTTTCAGTAGTTGCATAGTTCCTCTGAGCTTCATCAAGGGTCTTCTATGCATAGTAAATAACATAATGTTTCTTCTCTATACATTAGCCTAAAATGGCACCGACTGTGTAATCACTGGCATCACACATAATTTCAAATGGGTGCCCCCAATCTAGAGCTTGGATGATGGGGGTTGACGTAAGGGCATGCTTCAGGTTGTTGAAACTCTTGATGCATTCTTCATCAAAGTGGAAATTAGGGTCCTTTAGTAATAAGTTTGTTATCGGCTTGGTTATCTTAGAGAAATCCTTGATAAACCTTCTGTAAAAGCATGCATGACCAAGGAACGCGCAAACCACTCTTACATTGGTTGGGATAGCGAGTTTATAAATCACTTTGATCTTTGCCTTGTCTACGTTGATTCCTCGATTGTTGACCCTATGGCCGAGGACAATGCCTTCTTTCACCATAAAGTGACATTTCTCCCAATTCAGCACCAGATGTGCTTCTTCACATCGTTTGAGGATGAGGGAGAGGTGCTTCAGGCATGAGTCGTATGAATCCCCATATACAGAAAAATCATCCATGAAAACTTCCATAATAGTTTCAGTTAGACCAGCGAATATGGCCGCCATGCAACATTGGAAGGTTCCAGTCGCATTGCAAAGCCCGAATGACATCCTTGTGAAGGTGTATGATCCAAAAGAGCAAGTGAAAGTTGTCTTCTATTGGTCATCTGGATGTATAGGAATTTGATAGAATCCAGAGTAACCATCGAGATAGAAAAAATATTCCTAGTGAGCCAATCCTTCTAAAACTTGGTCTAGAAAAGGCATCGGGAAATGGTCCTTACGTATTGCCTTGTTTAATTTCCTATAATCAATACACATCCTCCAGCCGATAACTATTCAAGAGGGGATGAGTTCATTATCTTCATTCTGTATCACAGTAGTGCCACCTTTCTTTGGGACAACATGTACATAACTCACCCATGGCGAGTCAGATATATGATAGATGATCCCCGTTGTGAGCAAATTAATAACTTAAAGGCATACTACTTCTTTCATATTTAGATTAAGCTTTTGTTGATGTTCAACAGTCGGCTTGTGGTCTTCCACCATGGGGATTTTGTGCATCCAAAGTGCTTGACCGACACCGGTGAGATCACTCATCTTATAGCCGATAGCTTTTCTTCTTTCCCTTAATTCTTTCAGGAGATTATCTTCTTGTTCGGACGTCAGATCAGAATTTGTGATAACCAGGCAGACTTTGAGATCATCCAGAAACACATACTTCAGTCCCTCGGGTAGGGGCTTCATTTCAGGGGCTTCTGTCTTCTCGCATGGCTCTTCAGTTACATTCACAGCCTTGAGTTCCTAAAATGTAGCTTCTGGATCTTCTATTGAGTTGGAGAACACAATCTTTTACTTTTTCATCAATGGAGTCATTAGCAGATGGGTTTGTTAAAGGCACTTCTAAAGGATTGCCTTGTTCATAATCCTCTTGTGTAAGGTGTGACATTTTCTCTATGCAATCAATCAGATAGACTTCTTCTTGCATGCTTGGTCTTCACATACTTTCAAAAATTTTGAACTCGAGAGTTTCTTTACCTAGTCTAAGGAGCAAGGTTCCTGCTTCAACATCAATAAGAACTCTTGCAGTGGCAAGGAATGGATGGCCAATGATCAGAGGGTATCTGGAGTCCTCTTTTATGTCCATGATGACAAAGTCGCATGGGATATAAGAGTCTTTGCCTACCTTGACTGGGACATCCTCAATGATTCCCAAGGGAAGAGTCATAGAATTGTCTGCAAGTTGTATGGTCATGCTAGTTGGGAGAAGCTCAGCAAACCCTAGCCTCTTGCAAAGGCTAAGTGGCATGATAGAGATGATAGCACCAAGGTCTGCCAATCCCTTCTTACATGAAGAGTTACCGATATGACATGCAATTCCAAAGGATCATGGGTCTTTCTGCTTTTTTGGCATCTTGCTCTGAATAATGTCGAAAGTGGTTGTTGCTAACTTCAATATCTCATATTCTTCTATTATACACTTCCTTGTGAGGAGAGACTTTAAGTACTTCATCTAGGATGGTATCTCAGCCAATGCATCTAGAAAGGGTATATCAACAGGAAGCTTCTTCATTGCTTCCTTGAACTTGTTGAAACGAGTGTCAAGCTTTATCTGCTTCAAACGAGCTGGGAAAGGAGGACAAGGCTTGTACATGGGCACAACTGGCTCAGCTGTGTCTTCAGCATCTACAACAAGAGGTTCCTTAGAACTTGCTTTTTCTGTCTTATCAGTGTTTGGTAGTTCTTTCAGTTGAGATTCAGGTACTGTAGAGTCTTGGGTAGTCACAAATTCATCATCGTCCGTAACTACCATAGGTGTCTTGATAGGAGGATCAGAATAGTCTTTTCCAGACCTAGTGGTGACAACCTTTAGTTTCACTAGATGTTTAGGATTGTTCTCTGGTTGGCCAATAAAATCTCCAACAAGTGGGTTGAGGCTGGCTGAAAGTTGAGCTAGTTGAGATTCAATAGCCTTCTAGTGGGCTTGCTGGTTTGCTATCATGGTCTGTTGCGATTGCAACATCTTCTCAATGGCTGATAGTTTGTCATCAGGAGAGATGGGGTTGGCTTGTTTCCCTAGTTGTTGATGTTGATAAGGGACTTGGTTTGGATTTTGGAACTAGGAGTTATTTTGATACTGGTTGTAGTTTTTATTCTGGAAGTTACCTCTATAGTTCCCTTGATTCCTAAAATTTTGTTGTTGTTTATACTGGAATCCTGGAGGGCCTCATTGTTGATTATCTGAACCAAGTTGTTGTGAGTTTTCTTCTCCCGAGGGATTTCCATATTGAAAACCCAGATGGTTACTAATCTAATTCAGATTATAATATCCTTGACCAAGGATAGTGTGGATAACATTCAGATTTTCTCTCTGACCATTACCTCCTTGGTTACAAGAATTACCCAGAACGACATCATAGAGAATATTACAGGCTAGAGTAGAATGATCAGTGCCTTTGCATGCTTCACAGAATAGTGAAGCTAACTTGACTTGTTCTTGTTCTCGAGGGGGTGAGTGCCTTCTTTCATAAGAGGCAAAAGATGATTCAAGGTTGTCTTCAGGAGTAGCTTCTGCCATAGCAACCTTCATCACTCCTTTACCTATAGGACTACCCCAGTTGGCTTGATTTTCAGCTCCAAGGGTGACAACCTTCCATGCGCTATCATAGCTTTGACGCATGAAGTTTCCTCTGGATGAGGAGTCTAAAAATTTCTTGATATCATCATCCACACCCCTATAAAAGATTTTGATGAGATGATTCTTAGGAATGCCATGGTGTGGACACTTACATAGAAGCTCTTTGTATCTTTCCCATGCTTCTGTAAGGGTTTCATCAGGGACCTAAGTGAATTGCGTTATGAGGCCCCTAATTTCATAGGTGAGGGAAGGAGGATAGAATTTCTCCAGAAAAACATTTTGAAGTTGTTCCCAGGTGGTGATGGGTTCGCACTACAAGGAGTTATGCCAACTCATGGCTCTATTGGCAAGAGAATATTTGAAGAGACGGAGTCTGATGGCATCATCTGTGACTCCATTCTGCTTTGTCATATCACATAGATCTATAAACCTCAGAAGAAGTTCTTGACTATCTCTTTGTGCATTAAGGGCTTGAGCTACCCTTTGGGCAATTTCCTCCTCTAGTGCCATTCTAGCTTGGTTCTCTCTACTCTGACGATGAAAGGTTCGCTCTATCTCAGGGTCAAATTAAGCTACCAACAAGACCGGAACCATTCGAGCGGTGCATGCACCCATCTTTGGGGGTACCTAGGATGGAAAGATCTTTTTGGAATTAAGCAGTCAGAGAAGAGTCAAATTCAAGTAGATGATCAATAGTATCAAAAGTAAAAGTAAAACCCTAGATTAGTCTCAATAGAACTGGATTCAACTAGATGATTCTATTGTCCCCGACAACGGTGCCAGAATTTGACATGGTTCTTACTGCACTAACAAACTCACCCAGGGCTGAAATCCCTGAGTTTTTACCAAAACCTTGTGCAATAATACCACCCGCAAGCGGACGAGTGTTATCGCAGTATAGTTAAGGATTGAATCCCAAGGGACAACATTTTTTAGAATCTTTTCTAGTCAGATCTAGCCCAATCAAGACTAATATTTGGAATAGAGATTGGTTTGGGTTTAATTAAACTAGTTGCAAGAAAAGTAAAGAGTAGGATTAAAATTTGATCAAATATTAATGATGGGAATCATTGGGATGGACCCGGTTTTCACCACCGCTACACATGCAAACATATCCAAACACACACATCTAGGCTAGATATAACCATCCAAGTGGAGTTGCTACAAACCCTCCATACGGATGTTAGGTTCGTGTAAGCATCACCTTAGGCATTCGATGTCTTGTCACCATCCAGATCACGCACTTACGGCTCTGAAGATACAGATATCAAACTGAAGTTACGGGCCCCCCATATGGGCATCAGGCTTACAGAAGCGTCACCATGGGCAAGATATATTGTCACCTCATGGATCACACACATACGACTTCAGGGAATCCCATCAGAAGTTCTCGTTAAGGAGTCAACTGTGTTAATCTACATTCAAAACATACGCATTGAAGTTCTCGCAACATAGGAACAAAATAGATCATGCAATCAAGTGATCAATCCACAAGAACACATCAAATGATTAACAATGAAATGAACAGTTATATACAAGCCATCGGAAGTTTAGTAAATGAACATGTAAGCAAGGCAAGTGGGGCTAGTCCCCGCACCCCAGCGAAAGGAAACTACTTGCTCATGGTGAGAGAAACAAAGAGAGCAAGATAGAGGTAAGATTCTTCCATGGGCATGGTGAAGAAGATGATCGCAGCTCGATGGAGAGGCAGTCTTCTACACGACGTCGGGGCAGATCTAGATGAGGAGGGAAGGACACCATGGCAGACAGAGCCGGCCTTCTCTCTCCACCTTCCTTCTCTTCTCATCCTCCTTTCTCATAGTAGGAGGAGTAGCTCGTAGAGGCGTTGGTGGGCATGGATGATGGCTGAACGGTCCTGATCTGGGTTTCCACCTTAGATCTGGGTGGACAGAGATGAAGGATGGATGTATTGGATGCGCAAGACCACCGCATAGGAGGCTCTTGGTCGTGGATCGGACTCCCCAGGGGTTAAGTGCTTCTTGAGAGCAGCCTGGCAGCTGTGGATCTTTACGAGATCGTAACACATGGTGGGATCTTTTGATATATATAAAAACCCTAAAGAGACTCAGTCACAATACTAAACAGGTCACCCACAAGAGCACGAGGTACTATTATAGTAAAGATAAGAGGCAAATATAGGGGTCGATCCACAGGGACAGAGGGGGCAATAGATCTTAGTTCGCATTGGATACATTCCTAGAGAAGAGACTAGGGTTGAAGGGTTTAAAAGGGGTTTTGTTTTGATTACGCTACACAACAAGCAAGTAAAAGCAATATGAAACTTGAATACCAAAAAACTAGGTTATCCTCAGAAATTTGGATCTAAGAAGCTAGATCAAGCAATCAACTAAGTAGGAGCAAGATAAGCTACTCTACTCTAGCAAAGCAATTATCAACTAAGAACTAAGCTAACCATTAAATCAAGCAAATATCTAGATTAACCCTAACTAGCAAGACTAAGGAATTAACTAAAAGAAACAAAACCAACTAATCTAAACTAGCATTAACAAGCAAGAAGGTTAAGATGGGTTTCAAGCAATGGATTAGGCAGGTGGGCGTTTGAGAATGTGCTTTGATATTAGTTGGGAGTGTCAACATGGCATGAAATTATCACAATTCACACTAGATTACCAAACCAAACAACAAGGCAAGTGCTATTAGAATGTACCCTATACTACTAATTAGAAAAGTAGAGTTAGGTGTAATTATAGTAGGACTTGTCAAGTCTAGGTCTCTAGGGTAAGTGGTATTAGGGTAATTTAGAGACAAGGATAGGAATGGGAGTAGAGATGATGGTTTTTCACCTCATGCTACTAGCCACCTATCCTTTAGAAAGCTCTAGCAAATTGTACAAATCACACTTACATTAGTCACTTAGGTCTCAGACTCACTTGTAGAAGGAGGGATATGTATGTAGGAACAAAGGGGGATAGCTAGGAATCCAATATTTATACTTAGGATCCATTCCTAAGATTTCTACATACAATCCAATTCCTCCTAGAAGCTAAGTGTCATCAAACATCACAGAGCAAGCAATTTAAGTTTAAGAGCAAAACTCACATGCAAGATAATGGGAAATGAGATTGACGCTAAGGTAGTCATCATAGAATGAAATTATGTTCATTACAAACTATTCTCCCCCAACATGGTATCAAAGTCACATTTTTACCCCAAACAGCCCACCACAAGGGGCTTAGCTAGACATAATCAAAGAAAAGGCAAAAGAAATGAGAAGAAGGGATAGGACTCCATGGACCTCAAAGTAGATCCTCCTTCTTAACCTCCTAGCTGTTGTGGGGCATCCTCCTTCCTATAAGATGGATGATGGGCATGAAAATGGAGGGGGTTATGGTAGAAAACCTAGAAAACTAGGTTTCTATGGTGGAAATGGTGGGGGACAACCTTAATGCAAATGAAATGCAATGAATGCTCAAGAGAGGGTGAGGAGTAATGGCAGCTGGGGGGAGTGTAACCTCCGTACTCCAGCCACCACCTACGTATATATAGGTGGTAGGGAAGCACTAGGGTAAGTAGGGGTGGAATAGTATAAGCAGTGTAGAAAATGGGTAGGGTTGGGTGGTCACCACGGCCGTGTTGAGTTTCTACAGTCGTACGTAGTGGGGGTTGCATGGCACAGTCGTGGGGATGTGGAATGGAAGAGGTGTGAAATAGAGTGGAAATGCTAAGTATATGTGGTGACTACATCCGTGGTGGGGTGCCACAGTCATTCTAGGTAAGGGGTACCATGGCCGTGTTGAGTTAGCACGGTCGTGTTGGAGGAGGAGGCCGCACCCGAGGCAGCTTGGTGGTCGTCTTTGTATTCAGTTCACCACATCCATGGGGAGTGCCACAGGTGAGGTAGTCTTCAAGGGCCATGACCATGGTGAATGGACATGATAGTGGCCATTCACATGAAAAATGGACCACCTCTCTGTTGATATAGGGGAACTGTGATAACCTCGATTTTAGGATTCAATATCCAATATAATAGTTGAAGCCATATTGATGTAAAATGATTTTAGTGTCACTTGAGGTGTAATATCATCAAAATAAAAAAGTTAAACTTGTTTAATACCAATAAAAATGATGATTCATGATTTGGATTTTAAGTTTGTATGCTTATTTATAAGGTTATTTGAAGAACTTTTTGACATAATCATATTGTGGGTTTTGATGTCAAAACTTTTTAGATGAGAGATTATACAATCAAACAGCCACACCTCAAATTTAGAAAGGACCGGAGGTTCACATAAAGAGATATAGATATTTGAAGTTGATGATATTCATGATATTACTATGGATGAACTTTGGTCTTTTAATTATTCAATAGCTATGACATTTAGATGTCACGCCGGCCTGCCCCCTTGCTTAGATGCTTTAGGATATTATGAGCTAATGTTTATAATTTTAAAATGTTTGAAGATTCCTACAAAGAGATGCAACAATTTGAAGTTAGAGACATTTATGATATAAACTTAGTCAAATTTTGATCTTTTGGTTATTCAGTAGTTAGGTCTGCGACATATATGGTCACACAGCTGACCCACTCAAACTTAGGGGTGTGGCTCTATCTCAGTCATTCACTGTGATCTGGCAGTGCAGACCTTGTCACTTACCTCCGAATCCTGCGGGAGGGGACCTGGTCATGGTTGGGCATCCTGCTCTCCATGATTTCAGGGGTGATCAGCCCCATATGCACACGCCAAGTGCACCATGACGGTAGGATCTTTCCAACGAAACCTTAGTGGGGCGTGGAGTGCAGAGAAGAGGGAGATACACCTCTTGCCTTCTCAATTCTCTCCATGGATCCTTGCAGCTAGCTACCCAGGGAGAAGGGGGTGAGTAGGGAGGCCAACTGATTGATTCCTCGCTGAGAAAACCCACGCCCAACCTATATGAGTCTACCTGTAACACCAATCGACCTTAGAATAAGCAACAGAGGAGCTCCAGAAATCAGTTTTGGTTGAGCAGGATGTATAGCTCTCAGAGCAGCCATCAGAGCCTGGATACCACAATCCAGGGGTTGATCTATCTTGCAGTGGCACCTAGAATCCCTTGACAGCATTATACGTAGAGGAGGAACAAAGGAAAGAAAAGCCCCAATCTATTTCCCCTTGCTGCAGTTGTACGCTGGTGACCCTTAGGAGTCGAAGCAATTAAGCTTGCAAAAGGTAGCCAAAAGTCTTCCCTCTACCACCTGTGAAGACCGCAAGCACATTCGGGGGTTAGCTTCAGAACTTCTAGGCATTTTGGGTGGACAAGCGCCAGAACTTGCCGCAGTTCCATCTCCTACAGCGGCGTCTGTGCTTCCCTCACGACGGCTGTTTCCCTCACGGCGGCTTCTCCTATGGCAAGAACAGGGAGTCAAGCTTCTACGAGAAGGAGATCGGAAGTGGACCAGAGATCGCAGACCAAGCTGAGACTCAGAGACGGGTAGGGATGCCCTTCCTCTTCTCCATCGATTGCCGCTTATGGTTCCGTGGAGGAGCTTTCAGAAGGAGATGGTCCCCGTTGTTCCAGTGAGTATCGTGATGCGCAAAGGAGGTCGGAGGCACCATCTTCGGACAGAAAGAGGGCAACGAGACCCTCGCTACTACTTCCTTGCAGTGCGGCGGCGTCGGCTTGGAAGGGGACTCCTGTGCGATGCAGATCGCACGTGAAGAGAGGGAGGTCGGCCGAGTCATTATTCAATGAACCAAGCGGTTCAATCTAGCAGCCTATCGACTCAGATCACAGCCAATCAAGGACCACATGCTTCCTAGTGGGCTATGTGGCGTCATCTAGGAGCACAGGTCAGGGAATCCCACGGCTAAGAAAATCCCATACAGGTAAAATCCTTTTAATTTCTCAGAATTAGACTAGAGTTTGGAAATATCATTAAAAATAGCCCCAATGGCCAATAAATCTCCCCAAAATACCCCCAGACTCAGAACATGATTCCCTATATTACTAGACCCTTAGTTCTGGGTTTTGAAGCACAAATATTGATGATATTCATTTTAGGGTGAAATGCTTCTTTTGGGCTCATTTAATTTTTATAATTAGCAAATGATGATATAAAATATGAGAAAAATATTCGTGGAACCCTAATACCACTTGGAAACCAAGTGTGGGCTCTGATCTGATTATTATGCTAAAATAATAGGTCTTTCTTCATTAATGACTAGCTACATGCTTTAATCTCATATTAATTCTAGAAAATATATAAAGAATCAGAAAATTATGAAAATTGAACCAGACCTAATTTATGACATCCTGACCAGTAGAAAAATATCAAACACAAGTTTAGATCAGTTTGAACCAAGGTTTGGCCTAAACCCTAATTTGGACCTAAAATTACTAAGAATATGATGTACATATATTAATGATGATTAATTTCTTTAAATCAGGTGTTGACCAGATTATCTAGATGATCATGGATGTGATAAGAACCTCTGAACTCAGGTATGTGGATATAATTATATGATTAGATTTGCTGGATGTTAAATATATGTACTTGCTTGCTTGTAATTGAATATCTTGTTGGATGTACATCTATGTGTATTTTCATTTCTGCCTTGAACAATAAGAATACTAAGGAAAGAAAATGGAATGTAGTTACTGATGGTTCATTAATCTTCCTATTAGAGAGGGAAAGTATTAATGTTGACTAGCACGTCCCTAATGGTACAAGGTACGCAGGGAGATCCCTAATGGTACAAGGTACGCAGGGATAGGGCCCAATATTTATGTTTGTGCTAAGTCCACCATAGTAATACATGTCCATTGAAATATGATTAAAAACTTGAGTTTACCTAATTTTCCGCCATTAAATAATGTTTCTTTCCCTCTTTCTTCTTTTTCAAGTATTTTCAGTATGCCAGCATAGTATAGCTCTTAATTCCACGTACCAACTTTTGTTGATGTTTTTGTTTCTCGTATTTTCTAGGTCCAGAGCTAGAATGGGATAAAGGATTAGGATGTGAGCAAGTTGTACAGGTGTCTAAGATCCCGTTAACATACATGTTCATAGACTTGTGTAAGATTCTCTATTCAATGTGTAAATGTAAGTTGTAATAATTCATTTTGTAATATACATGTTGAATGCTGAGAAATGTTATGGTGTTTGTTATATTGAATGTTCATGTATGCGTATTATGCTTCCGCATCGCTTTCTGATATGATTGGATGATGTTTTTGGATTCTGACATCTCATTCCCAATAGGGTTTGGAGAAGCCAAAATTCGGGGACGTCACAGTTGGTATCAGAGCATGAACAATAGCTACACCTAACAATTGCTCACTATGAAACCTAAAACTAAATTTAACCTTTCACTTTAAACCCTAGAAACATAGCAAGTTGTTCTACAAGAACTAGGTTTGACTTAGCCGCTAGGTTAGAACCTAGATGTTTGAGAACTAGGTTTAAACAAGTGTCTGAAACCCTTTGCATATAGAGCTCATATGTATTGGGTAGCTACACTAGTCTACACCTTGTTCTCACCATTTCACTAGGTGACATGACACTAGACTATCTACTGTGTGTGGGACACTCGTTTTGCTGATTTGGTTTTGTTTTCCAATCGGCTCGATCCTCGATAGTTTTCTCTGTCGTCTGCCTTCTCGGAGAAAAACTATATAATATTTTATTACCTATATGTAAATATAAAAAAAAAATGTGTCCCTCACACTGGAGAGTAGTTAGTGTTCATTCAATCTAAGTGAAAAGGAGTGACATCAGTCTAGAAGAGAGAGTAGTCTAGATTAGATGTCTAGAGCCTCATAAGGTTATGTGACAAATAGATAGACAAAAGAAAGATGAAGGAAATATGTATATAGAATCTTACCTAAGTTGATATATGATGGTATGAGTTTCCTTATTAAGATTTGAGTTGTATATGAGTTGAATCCACTCTTAGAGGATCTATGCTAAGTCATGATGATGAAAGTATATTCCCTTTCCTATTCAAGATAAGCTTAGTTAAGATAGAGATGAGTGTGCATGAGCCTCAAACTCTTATACAAGGAGGATGTCTAGTGGTAGGATGAGATATGTGGTGAACTCTAGAGAGAGTAAGACCCACAAGGAGAAGGTCATAGGACCTAGACTCCAATATATGAGATATGTGAAAAAAAAAATGCCCTACACTAGATTACTCTCGAGTGTTGAGTTGAGTCCTTATGCATGATTCAAATCTCTATGTGAGAAATGGGTAAAATAAAAGGATGGGTAGATGACCAATATGATTAAGTCAATCCTTTGTCTGAGTTAGGTCCTAGATGGAGTGACATATTTTGTGAATCTCATCATTAGTTGCAAGTGAGGTAATATATGAACTCTAGTTATGAGAGTATGATGCTTTGTGCAAAAGATACTCAAAATACATGTTCTCCCTTCTTCTTCTCTTTCTTAAGATACGATGATAGAAACCTCACTTGAGCTATATAGATGATTTATATATGAGGAGTCACTCGTATAAGCTTGACCTATTCTATATTTCCACCTGTATCATAAATGTAGTACCCAAGATTGAAATCATGATAAGTTTGACTTTAAAATATTCTCTTCCCCTTCATGTGAAACGTGAAAGATATGATGCTGAGATCATGGGATAAACTTAGTATATTCTCTTTTTCCCTTCACATAATACATGCAAGACATAAAAAATTTGAACTCATGAACTTGATGTAAAGATATTTTTTTGATCATAGGATATATGATCAGAAATATAGTTCGTAACTTTGATTCTTCTCAATGTATGCTTCTAAGTTGAGTATGAATATCACACCATAGGGTGAAACCCTAATAGTCAAGCATGTTATGTACGCCCTTCTTAAGTAGAAAAATCATAATATCAAGGATGAAGATAAATCTCCTCTAATGTTGAAATTATTGTAAGATGTTGATCATAAGACATATTAATGATGTTAGATTTGAATGATCTAAATACCATGGCATATAAGTGAACTCCTCTTGAACTTTAAAAGTATGAACAAAACCTATATCCTTAGGGGTGATGTAATCCTAAGATATCATAATGCCATACTATGGCTAAGACATTAAATGACGCTTCCAACCACATAAGGTGGGGAGGGCACCCCTACGTGCTCAGAAAACCTAAGCTGACAACCTAGGGTTCATTAAGCACTATGATAGCATTGAAATCTATAATTGATGACCTATATAAAGTTGGACTTTGTGTTGTCCCCTCGAGTATGAGGCTAGTTGAATTTCGAGGACGAAATTCCATATAAGATGGGGTGAATGTGATAACCTCGGTTTTAGGATTCAATATCCAATATAATAGTTGAAGCCATATTGATGTAAAATGATTTTAGTGTCACTTGAGGTGTAATATCATCAAAATAAACAAGTTAAACTTGTTTAATACCAATAAAAATGATGATTCATGATTTGGATTTTAAGTTTGTATGCTTATTTATAAGGTTATTTGAAGAACTTTTTGACATAATCATATTGGGGGTTTTGATGTCAAAACTTTTTAGATGAGAGATTATACAATCAAAGAGCCACGCCTCAAATTTAGAAAGGACCAGAGGTTCACATAAAGAGATATAGATATTTGAAGTTGATGATATTCATGATATTACTATGGATGAACTTTGGTCTTTTAATTATTTAATAGCTGTGACATTTAGATGTCACGCCGGCCTGCCCCCTTGCTTAGGTGCTTTAGGATATTATGAGCTAATGTTTATAATTTTAAAATGTTTGAAGTTTCCTACAAAGAGATGCAACAATTTGAAGTTAGAGACATGTATGATATAAACTTAGTCAAATTGTGGTCTTTTGGTTATTCAGTAGTTAGGTCTGCGACATATATGGTCACACAGCCGGCCCACACAAACTTAGGGGTGTGGCTCTATCTCAGTCGTTCACTATGATCTGGCGGTGCAGACCTTGTCACTTACCTCTGAATCCTGCGGGAGGCGACCTGGTCATGGTTGGGCATCCTTCTCTCCATGATTTCAGGGGTGATCAGCCCCATAGGCACGCGCCAAGTGCACCATGACTGTAGGATCTTTCCAACGAATCCTTAGTGGGGCATGGAGTGTAGAGACGAGGGAGATACACCTCTTACCTTCTCAATTCTCTCCATGGCTCCTTGCAGCTAGCTACCTAGGGAGAAGGGGGTGAGTAGGGTGGCCAACCGATTGATTCCTCACTGAGAAAACCCACGCCCAACCTATATGAGTCTACCTGCAACACCAATCAATCTTAGAATAAGCAACAGAGGAGCTCTGGAAATCAATTTTGGTTGAGCAGGATGTATAGCTCTCGGAGCAGTCGTCAGAGCCTGGATACCACAATCCAGGGGTTGTTCTATCTTGCAGTGGCACCTAGAATCCCTTGACAGCGTTATACGCAGAGGAGGGACAGAGGAAAGCAAAGCCCCAATCGATTTCCCCTTACTGCAGTTGTACGCTGGTGACCCTTAGGAGTCGAAGCAATCAAGCTTGCAAAAGGTAGCCGAAAGTCTTCCCTCTACCACCTGTGAAGACCGCAAGCACATTCGGGGGTTAGCTTCAGAACTTCTAGGTGTTTTGGGTGGACAAGCTCCAGAACTTGCCGCAGTTCCATCTCCTACGGCGGTGTCTGTGCTTCCCTCACGGCGGCTGTTTCCCTCACGGCGGCTTCTCCTATGGCAAGAACAGGGAGTCAAGCTTCTACGAGAAGGAGATTGGAAGTGGACCAGAGATCGTAGACCAAGCTGAGACTCAGAGACTGGTAGGGATGCCCTTCCTCTTCTCCATCAATTGCCGCCTATGGTTCCGTGGAGGAGCTATCAGAAGGAGATGGTCCTCGTTGTTCTGGTGAGTATTGTGATGCGCAAAGGAGGTTGGTGGCACCATCTTTGGATGGAAAGAGGGCAACGAGACCCTCGCTGCTGCTTCCTTGCAGTGCGGCGGCGACGGCTTGGAAGGGGACTCCTGTGCGATGCAGATCGCACGCGAAGAGAGGGAGGTCGATCGAGTCATTATTCAATGAACCAAGCGGTTCAATCTAGCAGCCTATCGACTCAGATCTCAGCCAATCAAGGACCACATGCTTCCTAGTGGGCTATGTGGCGTCATCTAGGAGCACAGGTCAGGGAATCCCACAGCTAAGAAAATCCCATAAAGGTAAAATCCTTTTAATTTCTCAGAATTAGACTAGAGTTTGGAAATATCATTAAAAATAGCCCCAATGGCCAATAAATCTCCCCAAAATACCCCCAGACTCAGAAAATGATCCCCTATATTACTAGACCCTTAGTTCTGGCTTTTGAACCACAAATATTGATGATATTCATTTTAGGGTGAAATGCTTCTTTTGGGCTCATTTAATTTGTATAATTAGCAAATGATGATATAAAATATGAGAAAAAAATTTGTGGAAACCTAATACCACTTGGAAACCAAGTGTGGGCTCTGATCTGATTATTATTCTAAAATAATAGGTCTTTCTTCATTAATGACTAGTTACATGCTTTAATCTCATATTAATTCTAGAAAATAGATAAAGAATCAGAAAATTATGAAAATTGAACCAGACCTAATTTATGACATCCTGACCAGTAGAAAAATATCAAACACAAGTTTAGATCAGTTTGAACCAAGGTTTGGCCTAAACCCTAATTTGGACCTAAAATTACTAAGAATATGATGTACATATATTAATGATGATTAATTTCTTTAAATCAGGTGTTGACCAGATTGTCTAGATGATCATGGATGTGATAAGAACCTCTGAACTCAGGTACGTGGATATAATTATATGATTAGATTTGATGGATGTTAAATATATGTACTTGCTTGCTTGTATTTGAATATCTTGTTGGATGTACATCTATGTGTATTGTCATTTCTGCCTTAAACAATAAGAATACTATGGAAAGAAAATGGAATGTAGTTACTGATGGTTCATTAATCTCCCTATTAGAGAGGGAAAGTATTAATGTTGACTAGCACCTCCCTAATGGTACAAGGTACGCAGGGAGATCCCTAATGGTACAAGGTACGCAGGGATAGGGCCCAATATTTATGTTTGTGCTAAGTCCAACATAGTAATACATGTCCATTCAAATATGATTAAAAACTTGAGTTTACCTGATTTTCCGCCATTAAATAATGTTTCTTTCCCTCTTTCTTCTTTTTCAAGTATTTTCAGTATGCCAGCATAGTATAGCTCTTAATTCCACATACCAACTTTTGTTGATGTTTTTGTTTCTCGTATTTTCTAGGTCCAGAGCTAGAATGGGATAAAGGATTAGGATGTGAGCAAGTTGTACAGGTTGTACATTTTGTCTAAGATGCTGTTAACATACATGTTCATAGACTTGTGTAAGATTCTCTATTCAATGTGTAAATGTAAGTTGTAATAATTCATTTTGTAATATACATGTTGAATGCTGAGAAATGTTATGGTGTTTGTTATATTGAATGTTCAGGTATGCATATTATGCTTCCGCATCGCTTTCTGATATGATTGGATGATGTTTTCGGATTCTGACATCTCATTCCCAATAGGGTTTGGAGAAGCCAAAATTCGGGGACGTCACTAGAACTTTATGCATAATTCCAATGGCCGTTGTGGGAGGTCACGGTCATGATGTCTTGATTTGGCAATGGTTGTGCTCATGGCCATGATTGTGCTGATGCCCATGGTCATGGTGTCTTCAGTTGGCCATGGTCGTGGTGATGTCCACGGTCATGGTTCTTTCAGTGCAAAAACAATGATGTCCCTGTGATTCTTGGCTATAATTCACACGACTATGGTGGATGCCCACGGCCGTGCGGGGATCTTCAGTGGAAAAAATAACTTCAATCTCGTCATCAATGGATTTCTTTGCTTGATGTCGAATCTTGGCCATTAGGGGTAGGTTGAGGGAGCTTCTGGGCCTTCTTTGGACCCCTCCATGACTGGAGGAACCTTAGAACTCCTTCCTTCTCCCTCATCCATCCAAAGCATGGTCCAAGTACCTGAAAATAATGCAAAGAATGTCCATAAGTGCATTAGATAATAATACTCACATTGGGGAATTTAACTTGCATTCTACTATGTTTAGATGTGAATAAAGTACAAAGTGGCACAAGATGGAGCCCTAAAATAGGGTTGCATCACCACCCCAAACTTGAAACATACTTGTCCTCAAGTATGCTCCAACTCAATCTCTCTACAACGTTTCCACAATCAACAGACGACAAATGCAATGCAAAGGATGATTATAGTTGAATGGGATCAAAAGTGACTAAGTACATGCATTCCACCTCTCTCCTATACTACTTTTACAAACCAATCATGAAAAGAGCAAAAAGCATATGAGCTTCAAATATAGTGCATAAAACACACAATCTATACATATTTCTTTCATGTAGTTTAGGGTAAACCGTTTCATGATGGTGTTAATCAAGGATGACTAGGAGTGTTGTTTCACCTTCATACTTTCAACCTTATGTTTCAAATCACACCAAATGACCCGCGTGGTTGTGGAAAAGGGAAAAATGAGCTAGGTTTGACATTTCCTAGCTCAATGTGTATGAAAATGGAAGAAAGGATTACTGTAAGATTTTGGAGTGATATTACATAGAGCACTCATCTTTGCTTTATTTAGATGCTCTTAAACAAGACCATCTTTTATTTTCCTTTTGCATTTTTTTTCTTTTTTCCTTTCCCTTGGAGTGGATAAGGCATATGGTGGTGAGAGAGAAGCGGTGAGATGAAGATGTGCCCCCCCCAAAGTTTTGGAGGTGGCCACAGCTGATGTGTACACTTTGGCATCCTTTCATGAGGCAGAGGGGTAAGAAGATGGTGAGTGAAGAGTCAAGTGAAAGAGGGGTCACTGGCGTGATTCTCAACATAAGGTATCCTACATGAAAATTATTCCAACACTTCATCCAACAATATCACACCACATGAGCGAACAACCTAAAATTGATACTTCTATCAAGTGATTTCATAGGCACTAAGCCCTCATAGCTTGCTCAAGTCATAATTCAACAAAAACATTCACAAACCCAAGAGAGGTGATGAACATGTAAAAAGTCAAGAATTGATACCATTTAGCCATAAACAATGATAATTCACTTGCATTTGTCAAAGGTCATCATTTTTAATACAAAAAGTAGAGATTGGGTTGAAACACACTTTTAGACAAGAAATCTCAAATTTGGGCAAAATTGGCCAAAATGGTGCCAAGTTGCCTTCAATCACATCTAAGCCTATATTATTGAACTTAAAACAGTAAACAAGCAAATCCTACCTAAAACATGCAAAAATTACCAAAAATCTACATGATATGCAATTCATGGAAAAAAGAGCATTTTTTTTTAATTACACAAATATGCATGAAAGTAACTACATGCTATGCATGGATGCCACCAATAACACAAGGTCAGGATAGACAAGTAAGAAAGTTAGTCAAACTATTTTCTCATCATGTAAAAAATTAGCACATGGTACATAGATAAGAATGTGGTGAAAGAAGGGCTTACCGCCCTACCACCCCAAACTTTTAAATCATGTTGTCCTCGCATGAAATGTAATTTTAGAATAGTAGGGAAAAGGGCATGGAGTCATGGTAGACAATCGCCAAGAGATGGAGTGATCAATGTATCACTAGGTGAGTAGGGCAAAACCACCATGGTTGTTCTAGGCAACACGACCATTCTATCTTTTCGGTCACATGGTTGTGTTGTGTGGGATGACCATTCTGGACTCCTTCCTATAGTTTCTCTACTATTTTGCAATGGCTTCTCCAACTTTGATCTTCTCCTTAGCTAGACCCTTTCTGCATCAATTTTTGTTTCTTGTACATGTACTAACATGATTCACAAATAGAAAACTATCAAATAGTGTGTGTGTGTGTTTCTTGGAAAAAATGAAAGTGTGCTAAAACAACAAGGTTTGAGAATCTCAAACCATGTGGTTTGCCTCCTACTAGCTCTTAGCCTTCATTCGGGCTTGTTGTTTTCTTCATTAAGTGTTGACACCCACAATGTCTCCCTTTTCTTCCATAGTGAATCTTTCTAGAGTTTTGATGACGTGAGCTTCATCCCAAGGAGTGTATATCGATTGGAAGTAAGGACTTGATCTCCATTGTTCTAGGGGATCATAGTAACCTAGACTATTGTCGAAAACTTCTTCACCCAACTGATACCTTTCTTCCTCAGAGAATATAAAGAAGTCAAAATTTCTCCTTTTGTAAGTGACTGTTAGAGTTCCTATACGCACATTAATCTCTGCACCCATGGTGGACAAGAAGGGTTTCCCAATATGAGGTATTCTTTTCCATCAATAGGTCCAATATCCACAATTAGAAAATTGATCAAGTATGCAATGTTTATCCTTTGATCCATTTCTACTGTTGCGTTTAGCAATAACCCCAAGGGCTTCCTCTTAGTTCCATCACCCAAGACGAGGACACACTCCACCGGTTCCATTTTCTTGAGGTCGAGCCATAGGTACATGCTTAATGGCATAATGCTTGTCCCTACACCTAGATCAAGGAGAGTGTGCTCAAAAGGTTGTGCACTGACATAGCATGTGATAAGAGGGACTCTCGGATCGACCCTTTTTTAGGAAAACCAATGTCCAAGATGAAATTCACCGATCTTGTTGCAATGATTTCCTTAGGTGGCAATAACACCAGTTTTCTCCTCCCCATGCAAACATCTGTCACCAATGAAAAGAATGCTTTGATGCTTGTCTTTCCTTGCTTGAAGGACCCTAAGAGATTCATGATACTGCTATTCTTTTCTTGTAGAAAGGGACCTTATAAGGCCTCATGGAATTGCTCCCCATTTGCATCAAATGTTTCTGTAGCAATTTGTGGGCCTTGAGGAGGTATGCTGGTGATTCTTGTCTCAAGGGGAGGTTTTGGCTCCCAACAAGGCATTGCATCAAGTGTTGCCATGTCAATGGCATGTGGGGAGGCAAACATGATCTTGTCACCAATGGATGGAAGAACTGAATCTCTAGCACTTGCATTACTTCCAAGAAAGGGTGGGACAGTTGAGGGTGCTTCTTCATACACAATGGTGGCAGCAAAAGCTTGGATGCACTCCGTATTCTCAAACAACAACTGAGAAACAAACTCTTTGGTGCTTTTGTGATCTCTACTAGACTCTTCTAGCATCGAGTCATCATTACCAACCTTAATCATTTCTTCCTTCCCTTTTTAAAGCTTTTGAGAAACTTCCCTTCCCCATATGATACACACCATATTCACTTGTTCATGGGAATATGGAGGGACTTGTGAAGATGATGATGGTGCCGGTCTTTGATGAGGTGGGTTAGGATTTTGGAGTATGTAAGTTGGTTGTTTGGGGGGGGGTTGTGGAGGTGGTGCTGGATAGGCATGTGATGGCGGTGGGGGATATTGTTAGTTGAATGGGGGTTGCTGAGGTGGCAGACCATATGGATGTGGTGGTCCTTGGTACTGGAGAAGTGGGGGTGTTTGCCCTTGTGGTGGGACATATGCACCTTGAGTAATGCTCAAATTACCACCATCGTTGTTCGGATTGGCCATGGGTTGATACGGGATCCTTCCCTCTTCAAAGAAAGTAAGTGAGATTGAGATTTGATCAAGTCTTTTCTCATGGCGGTTAATATTTTTCCCTTGAGAGGACACCTCTTTCTTTACCTCATCCAAATTTCTCAATCTCCAAAGCAGTTCATCTTCAAATTTGAAGTTATACCTTGGCATTTGTTGCCCTTGTCCTTGACCATCCTCATTGTGTTGTTTCCATGAAAAGTTAGGATGATTCTTCCACTCGGAAGTGTAAGTGTTGGACATAGCACATTGGTTGTTTCGGTTGCCAAAAGAGTGTAAAGCATGAACTTCTTCATCTACTGAATCAACCACCATGGTGGATTGAAAAGAAGAACCACCAGCTTGGCTCTTCATCATATTCATCATGTCTTCCATCATCTTCATCATATTTGGGCTGGCAACAGTGCGGGCTGGAGCTACAGGAGGAGGTGGAGGGACGTAGTTCCATCTACAATGTTCCCCTTTAGTAGAAGCTCGATGGCAAGAATTTTCAAAAAGGTGTCCAAACAATGGTCACGACTCCTCGGGTGGCTTCTCCATGAATGTGCCTCCACATGATGAGTCAACATTGTTCTGGCTTACCTCTTCAAGCCCGGTGTAGAAGGCTTGGACTAGCTGCCACAATGGTTCCTCATGATGGGGGCAGTCGTGAAGGAGCTTTTGGAACATTTCCCATGCCTCGTGGAAAGGTTCATTTTCCTTTATGACAAAGGTAGTGATACATCTTCTCATTTGATTCAGCTTGGCAATTGGACAGAACTTCTTAAGAAACTCATTTTTGACCACATTCCAACTCACCAACTTTGGCTTCGAAATGTATCATTCTTTAGCCTTTTCCTTTAGAGATAAAGGGAAAAGAGTCCTCTGGATGGAGTCATCAGTAGAATCAGGGTGTGAAGGAGGAATAAGTCTCAAGGAAGACATCAATATGATGGTAGGTATTTTCATTTTCCATCCCATAGTAAGTAGGGAGGAGTCTGTGACAAAATGGATTTTAGCATAAGAATGAAATACTACTCTTTCGACCCCAATATATTCTATCATGGTCTCAAATAATTTTTCTTGTCTTCATAATCATTGTTGATCTCAAAATCAAAATATAGTAATCAATGTGGATTTTATACACATTATAACACCTTAAATGTGGCAAATTGATCACCTTGTCCAAAGAAGAAAATTGATCCATCAAAATTCATATTTTTGTTCTCAAACTTTTTATAAAGGTTCTACAAATTATTTTGAAGTTACGGTCCAAAAAGCATTGCATTTGGACATTCCTACAATTTTCTATGAATTTTGGAAGTTGTATGCTTAAAATCCCTTTTTATTCCCTTTATTTGCTCCTTTTTTTGACTTGTCCAAGTCAGTGATCCGTGGCAAGGGATCGGGGGCGAGTCTCGGCCCTTGGATCTCCTTCCCATGGATCAGGGTAGAATCTAGTGGCCTTTTGATCGTCTTCTACCTCCGTAATCTGTTGTAAGGAGTAATTGAAGGCCCGGAAGTGAGATCTCCCGCTCGCGACCACAATTCAAATTTCTAACTGAGCCATTTTAATCCCCTCATGATTTCGCGCTTAGTGAGCCTTGGTTTGACACCCTTTAATGCTTTGATCTCCATCAAAAGCTTGACCCTCACCTCCCTTTCTCTTTTAGGTGACCTTGGTTTGAAACCAAGGATCGTTTGCGGCGCAAACCCTAGCCCCAACCCTATAAAAGGCCTCCCCGAGGTCCGCAACAAGTACTGCTACGACTTTTCCTTGTGATTGCACCCTCCATAACCTCTAGTACCCCCGATTCTCCCACCCGTCTCTCTCCTGCCATTACGGCGCCGCCACTGGCTGGGATTGGGTGTTTTGCCCTTGCTTCTTCCTTCCAGTAATTAAGGCCCCATCACCTTCACGGATGCCCGACTACCCAACCGGCATCCTCGCTGCCACCATAGGAGCCTCCTACTCCCTTTGGCCCTAGCATCAGCAACCTTGCTCAGCCGCAGATGCGCACTCGTGTACAAGGCCTGGAGCAGAAGAGAAAGGGGTCTTGGACTGACGGTCCAAGGGGGAAAAACCAGCCAGCCCAATCGATCTTCTTGAACCGACTAATTGGAGGAGTGATCCGGCCAATCACAGGCCTGGACCAAACCCTTGACCAGAGATCCACATTGCTAGATCTGGACCACTGCTTGCACATCCAATGGCCCTGATTGTTCGCAAATAAGGTATTATATCTCCTCTCTACCTGGAAATTCCATTGAATGTCAGGATCTTGGTTAAATCATAGAAATGCATCCTAGCTCCAAAAATTATGTATAAATAGTCAATTTTGATCAGAAAAATTCAATGAACCTGTTAAAAATACTTTTGAAACCTGATTCCAAAATATGATCACTTATTTACCTAAATCCTCATATATTGATTATGTAAATTGATCTAAATGACTCTGTTGATGGTTAATATTGACTAAACCACTGAAAACCCTAATTATTGACTCTAATGTTCATATTGAGAATCTAAAATCATACTTGACCCATTAATGATCTAGATCTATATTTGTTGACTTGATTCAATCTTGAATATGGTGATGACATCTTAACAATATGATTGATCTAAATCATGTGGCATATCTTGATCTATTGACCTAAAAGTTGATATCTGATTTACTCGTAATACTAATTAGAACTTGATCTAATCTTGAACCCAAATGATGTTAGAACTTGATAATGATCTAAAGACTTGATTTTTTTACTTGCATATTGACCAGGATAATTAGGTTTAACACATGTACCTAGAAAACCAAGGTAGGCCATTCACACTCGAAATACTTGATATTTGAAATAATGTTAGACATATTGAGATATTGGTTGATTATAAGTAAATGACCCAACCCTAAGGTTGACATAAGAAAAGCGTAACCCTAATATCGAATACTAAAACTTGATCTGCAAATATCATAATCTTGACCCTTGATCCAAACATTGTGTTTAAGGATCTAACTCAAAGGGTCGACTTATAACTTGTTGATCTATACTCGAAATCTTCGGTGAAATGTACGCTATTATATAACTCCTTCTTGATTGTGTTGAAGATACTTTTATGTATCTCTTGACTGTATGCTTGGCTATTTACTTGGATGAGCTATTGTTTCCTATGATTAGTCTTCTGTTTTTCTATATTATATTTTGAAAAACATGAAAACATAATTTGCATGCCCATTATGACTGCCCGTATATTGATAATGATGATGATATTGATAATGTTGATAATGTTGATATTTGGTACAACAACCCCCTCACATGGAGGTGGGACTTGTACATTGGCTTCCTATGTTCCTATGGTGAGAAGGAGCCTAGTGACCTTCCCCATCCTGTTGGGGTAATAGAGTCACACAAATTATATAAGCATGCTTCTCGAATTACAGCATAATGGGAACTCATAATAAAATTCGAATTGCTTGAAAAACTTGTCGAAAAAATGTTGGTTTTGCAAATTGCTTGTTATTCTTTTGAATATAAGTCCTGCCAAATATACTATTTTGTTATAAATCGTTTTTCTTGATTTTGATAGCATATCGTGCAATTTCATGATTGTGTCTTGATTTTCTTGATTTTAGGAAATATTGAATAAGATCTCTTCCGCACTCATACACTCTGATGACAAAGATAAATCAGATATATCTCCATATTGGGTTAGTTTGTTCTTTAATTACCTAGTTTTTGAGTTATTTATTTCTTATTGCATATGCCAGTGTGATAGATCTTATTGGGCCACTCAGGGATGGGTGCTTCAATCCCTTTTCTACTGTCTAGGCAGTGGGATTGGGATTGGGGTAAGAATAGTTCCATGACAGAGTCCGAGGAGTGTGAGTGGAATGGAGAACTGTTGACCCATCATTTGGTCAACAAGGGTGGCAATGGGAGAATTCTAGTTCCCCAGGGTGAAATACTCATGAAGGGGTCGGTTGGGATATGGTGACGGTGGTTGATCATTCTCAGGAGGTTTGTTGTCTGCCATGTGGTCACCCATCTCAGTTTTTCAGTGTTGGTTGTGATCGCTTTGGCGTCTCCTTCTACCTATCTCAAGGTCGCACAACACCAAGTAAGTACAAGTAGAACATGTCTGGTACATGCACAATTGTCACCTTCACAATACACAAACAAACAACAAGAAACCAATTTAGAATGGCAATATGCAAAAGTGAACCAAGAATAAAGAATAGCAACGATGAGAGCAATAGGAAAGGCTAAGATACACTATCTAGCTAGGTCGAGCACCTGTAACCCCAGCAACGCCGCCCGAAATCTTGGTGCTTCCGCCAGAGGTGCACACACTAACCGATTAGATTAGACTATATACGCCCCAAGAGATCGGAACACACAGTGGGATATTTTGATATTTATAAAAACCCTAAAGAGACTCAGTCACAATACTAAATAGGTCACCCGCAAGCGCACAATGTACTA
Source organism: Alisma plantago-aquatica (assembly GCA_963693085.1). Classification (NCBI taxonomy): domain Eukaryota; kingdom Viridiplantae; phylum Streptophyta; class Magnoliopsida; order Alismatales; family Alismataceae; genus Alisma; species Alisma plantago-aquatica. Next base: position 762,420,996 of record OY856414.1, read on the forward strand.
TTGTAGTAACGATAAGAGGAAAATATAGGGGTCGATTTATTGGGATAGAGGGGGCACTAGAGCTTAATTAGCATTGGATACGTTCCTAGAGTGGATTCTAGGGTTGAAGAGTTTAAAAGGGGTTTTGGTTTGATCATGCTATGCAACAAGCAAGTAATGGCAATATGAAACTATGTTACCAAAAACTAGGATATCATAAGCAAGTTGGATCTAAGAAGATAGATTAAGCAAACAACTAAGCAGGAGCAAGATGAGCTACTCTACTCTAGCAAAGCAATTATCAACTACAAACTAAGCTAACCACTAAAGCAAGTAAAGATCGAGATTAACCCTAACTAGCAAGACAAAGAAATTAACTAGAAGAAACAAAGACAACTAAGCTAAACTAGCATTAACAAGCAAGAAGGTTAAGATGGGTTTCAAGCAATGGGTTAGGCAGGTGGGCTGTATGGGAATGTGCTTTGATATTAGTTGGGGGTGTCAACATGGCATGCAATTATCACAATTGACTCTAAATTACAAAGCCAAACAATAAGGCAAGTGCTATTAGAATGTACCCTATACAACTAGTTAGAGAACTAGCGCTAGGTGTAATTCTAGTAGGACTTGTCAAGCCTAGGTCTCTAGCATATGTGGTATTCGGGTAATTGAGATCCAAGGGTAGGAATGGGAGTAGAAAATAGGGTTTTTCACCTCATGCTACTAGCCACCTAGCCTTTAGAAAGCTCTAGGAAATTTCACTAATCACACTTACACTGCTCACTTAGATCTCACACTCACTTGTAGAAGTAGGGATATGTATGTAGGAACAAAGGGGGATAGCTAGGGATCCACTAATTGGACCTAGTATCCATTCCTAAGATTGCTACATACACTCCAATTCCTCCTAGAAGCTAAGTGTCATCAAACATCACAAAGCAAGAAATTTAAGTTTAAGAGCAAAAATCATATGCAAGATAATGGGAAGAGATAGAAGAAAATTAAATCATCATAAAATGAAATTATGTTCATTACAAATCATTCCCCCCAAATATGGTATCATAGTCAGATTTTTATCCCAAACAGCCCACCACAAGGGGCTTGGATAAACATAATCAAACAAAAGGCAAAAGAAATGAGAAGAAGGGGATAGGACTCCATGGAGCTCGAAGTAGATCCTCCTTCTTCACATCCTACATGTTATGGGGCATCCTCGTTCCTCCAAGATGGATGATGGACATGAAAATGAAGGGGGTTATGGTAGAATAACTAGAAAACTAGGTTTCTATGGCGGAAATTGTGGGTGGAGAGCATTAATGCAAAGGGAATACAAGGAATACTCAAGTGAGGGTGAGGAGGAGTAATGGCATATGGGGGGAGTGTAACCTTCATGCTCCAGCTGCCACCTATGTATATATAGATGGTGGGGAAACACTAGGGTAAGAAGGTGTAGAATTGGAAAAGCAATGTAGAAAATGGGTAGGGTTAGGTGGTCACTACGTCCATGTTGAGGTGGCACGACCATGGTGGGGGTTGCATGGAACGGTCGTGGGGGTGTGGAATGGCCAAGGTGTGAAATAGAGTGGAAATGCTAAGTATATGGGGGGACCACAGCCGTGGCTGGGTGCCACGATCATGCTGGGTATGGGGTACCATGGACGTGTTGAGGTAGTACGGTCGTGTTGGAGGAGGAGGCCACGGGTGAGGCAACTTGGAGGTCATCTTTATTTTCATTTCACCACAGCCGTGGGGAGCACCACGAGTGAGGCAGCCTTCAAGGGCCACATTTGTGGGGAATGGTCACAACCATGGTCATTCACATGAAAACTAGACCGCCTCTTTGTTGATTTTGGGGAACTTTATGCATAATTCCTACGACATTTGTGGGAGGTCACAGCCGTGATGTCTTCAGTTGGCCACATTTGTACTGATGGCCACGACCATGGTGTCTTCAGTTGGCCACGGCTGTGCCGATGGCCACAGCCGTGTTGCTTTCGATGCAAAAACATTGATGTCCCTATGATTCTTAGCGATAATTCACATGACTGTGGTGAATTCCCACAGCCGTGATGGTATCTTCAGTGGAAAAAATAACTTCAATCTTCATCATCAACGGAATTCTTTTCTCGATGTCAAATCTTGGCCATTAGGGGTAGATTGAGGGAGTTTTGGTGCCTTCTTTGGACCCCTCCATGAGTAGAGGAACCCTAGAACTCCTTCCTTCTCTCTCATCCATCCAAAGCATGGTTCAAGTACCTAAAAATAATGCAAAGAACATCCATAAGTGCATTTGATAATAATACTCGCATTGGGGATTTAACTTGCATTCTACTATGTTTAGATGTGAATAAAGTACAAAATGGCACAAGATGGAGCCCTAAAATAGGGCTGCATCACCTGCCTTCTGAAGAGGCTTGCTCATGTTTCTAGGGATCTTTTCCCTTGATGCCTTTATCGTATACTTCTATGTTCCACCATCACCTCCCCACTTCTATCTTTCTCAACCCTATCTTCCCTCACCACCGATTGGTGACCCTATCCATCTTCTTCCTCTACCAAAAGCTTTCCATAGTGGTGTTAGTGGTCTAAAAATCTCCAGTTCAGTATTGTCGTTGCAACCCCTCTTACCGGTGGCCAATCATCCTGCTTTCTTGGACTCCTCCTCATTGTGCAAAAACAACCAAGCGGTGTCGGATCCACCTACCCTATTGGCCTCTAAAACTACTGGTGGGGTGCTGATGCGATGATTTTGAGTCGCATTTATAGACATATTTTACTTGTGTTTTATGCATTTATTGGTCATTTTGGTGGTTAATATTGCATGATTCATTTACTTTGGTCTATGATCCTTCTCTATGTCAAATCTCCCTTATTTTAGTGTTTTGAGCATAAATGAGTACAATAATATGTTTTATTTCGGCTTATGTGGTTTTGTGGTGTAACATCTTGGTGTCAGAGCTTATGTTGAGTCGTCATGGACCATTAGGATAGTAAGTTAGAGTCATAAGTGTGGCCGTTTGGAGGTGTTATGGTTATAGCTTTGGTAGGTCTGAGTGTTTGGATATCCTATCCTAGCATCTGAATACATGGATTGAATAATATCAAGCTATTCTATCTATTCTTCTCTAGATACCCTGGCCAAGTATGTAGAGGTAGGATGGGCTAGAGGGAAGCACTAGAAATATTAGGGTTAGAAGACCACAATGTAATGAAGGAAAACAAGCATAAAGATAGAATGTGATAAAAATTTAGTATATATTATTGACTTGATTGGAGACCACTAGGAATGCTCTTATATATTTGAATTCATATATTCAATTTTTTAAAATATATGTAGTTCTTTAAAATTGTTGTACACTGTAAGTTTTTTACATTTTTTGTATCATGTAGACAAGAAATGATCTTTAAATGAGCTTTCCCCAAGGGGATATTATTTCTACATGTTTGAGATAAATAGGACTTGACTAATCCTAAGTAGCTCTTGGCTTTAGGATTGTAAGTTTGCCTAGTTCAGCTGGCAGGATGCGTTACTGGGATCTAATGACTCCTATTAACAATGTAATAAGCGTAAACTTTGAACAAATTAAGCTCATATTGTAGTGAACATGTACATACACCAAGATTTTGAAATATAAGGGTAAGACTGGAATAGCTAAGAATTAGTTGGAATTGATATCTAAGATCCAATTTTGGGGCCTCATATAAGAAACCCTAAATGGAAATGAAGAAAGAGGGAATATAGATAGACACATATTACTATGTAACATAAAAAATGAAGACGAAATGATGGATAAAAAGAATTAAATCATATAACTGATTGCATCACTTTATTCAACTTGAAATCAAGGGAACATAAAAGAAATCTACATAGGAAGCCAAAATAAATAGAATCGATTAATTATGAGGAATGGATTATATAATCAAGAAAAATACATATATGTACTCCAAAACTTAGGTAAAATAGGAGAAAAGAGTTAAGTATACAACAAGTCCATAGAAGTTGAGAGTTTTTAGAAGAATTAAACTCAGGAGAACTAGGTGAACATGTTAGTTATAATATTAGGATAAGAAAATTAGACGAAACAAAGAGAAAGGTTCAATGTGATGAATTTGATTAAGGAAATAAGGTTACATGATATAATAGAGAGAATGGAATCTGTCATTATATTATGAACTCTAATACGACTATTTTGATTTGAATTCTCAATAGAGTAACTACCTAGTTTCAGTCACATATACTCAGTAAGTTCCTTGACATGCAATGAAAATAATTCTCAAAATAAGAACAAAGGTGAAACAAAACAAATGATCCTTTCATATAAAGGTGAATTATGTTCATAATAGAAAAACATAATTACAATAAAAACATATGGTTGTTCCCTGCATGAGCCGTTTGATTTAAAATGAAAGATATGTAGTGTATTATGCAGAAGATGAAACTAGTAGGGAGAATATTTATTCAGAATTTCAACTTGATAAAATTAAAAGGATGATAAGAAGTATATATGGCATGGAATATGAAATCATATGCAAGAGTGAGAAATATGATCATATGAGATAAGTAGAAGCTAAAGGGTGACAATTGGAAGAGTAGCATATGGTAAGAGGATTATGGAAAATAAAGAAAGGTTCAAAATACGAGGGAGTACTATAGATTTTAAAAGAGAGAGATTGTGAGATTCGAGAAAGTGCTAACTAGGTAAGCATCCTTGTTAATAAATAATTAAACTAGATAGGAGAGTGTGTTCTTTCAGTATTGAAAATTAGAATTCCAAATCTCAAAATAATCTTGTCTTTTGTATCCTCCTTAGTGAGAGTAACATGGTATGAAGTGATAAGGAAATAAATCTGAAATGATATACAACCATCATGAGAAACATATCTATTGAATATACTAGTGAAACATAATATGGTGATGATACCCTAGCAAGGTAAATAAAGGAACTAACCTATTATAAATGTCAAATAAGAGGAAAGGATTTCAAATTTTAAAGATAAGGAAAACTTTAGTAAACTTCAAGAGAGATGAAGTAAATTTTGAATTAAGGGAGCAAAATCATGTCACAATAACATCAAGATATTGACAAGGATCAAACCCTAGAATGTTATGCGTTGTAGTAATTCAAGTGATGTCACTAGTTATTTGATTGTGAGTACTAACATCTCTATAAAATAAGATCATGAGATTAGTAATATGAGTAGAAACTTTTCATATATAGTAAAATAGTGTTTTTAAGTTGTAAATGAGAAATATGGATAAAAAATGGAAACGACTAAAAATGGGGGATAAGTAAAAGTCTTAAAATGTAATAAGTGTGATTTGAACATAAGGAGAAATACAACATGAGAAAAGTGTGATATGAAATAAATTCTTGCTATGATATCAAGAATGATGAATAATCCATTCTTTCCTCTAATATTTTAATATTAGAGATGTTTAGTCTATATGATCAAAATAATAAGGATGAGTAGAAGGAAGAAAGTAGTAATGAATGCATATAAATAAGTCATGAATTTGTTTTTTAGTATAATTTTTTGAAGGTATATCAAAGCATAAAATTTGTTTTACGTAAGATTTTAGATTTGCATGTGCCAGTAGCATACTAATTGAAAAGGGTTTTATGACTTTACTCATCCATACTGGTAATCCATCTCAATATTGTACAATTGTTTTTAAATCTAGTCATGCAACTTATGAGTGCTTTGCTATTGTAGTAGCATAATAGTAAACTTCAAAACAACCAGGTGAACTCCCTTTAGTAACTTTGTGATGTAGAAGAATAGTACAGATGGAATTATATGAATTGAGATGGTTGGATTGTATTGCCAATATTAATACAATTCTTCAAGAGCATATGACATGATTAAAAATGTTTGATTTCTCTTTCTCTTTCCTATATTGATTGGAAAAAAGAAAATTATTTTCTATCACTAAGAAGTCTTGTTTTAAATTTGTTGTGATTAGAAGAGAAATAAAAGACTCACTTTTGAGAACAATATTCAAATGTGAAATACAAGAATATAGTGATATATAATATTTTAGAAGTTAAAAAGAAACCTTGAATTCACTTAACCTGTGTATTTATGTTTCGGGGACAAAACCTTTTTAAGAAGGGAAGGATTGTTATGTTTGTATCTGAGCTTAATTGGTAAACTAGGGTTTACTTAGATGATTACATGCTAGATAGATTGATCATCTATTAAAACCTATTAATGGTGGTATCTCAACTATGTTGTGTTAAACATAATGATAACTCTAAGCTTTCTTTCATTTTGAATAATTAGGGTTTGAAAATAATAGACCCTAGTCAGCTAGAATTAGGTTTTTTTCTCACCACGGTTGTGCTGGGCAACACGGCCATGGAGTACAAGGGTACAACTATTAGGTTGGAGTGTTACGAGTGAGGTGAGAAAAGGGATAGAAAAATGGGGGGTTGGAGGCTTGGGTAGCATGGCCGTGATGGGTAGAATAGTCGTGTACGGTTGTCGATGGCACGAGCATTCTATGACACACAACCGTTTGGGAGGAATTGAAGTGTTGGACATTTTTTTACTGAAATGTACTATAAATAAGGCACCATGGCCTTTCTTGGTGGCACTTCCCTATTATATTGCATGGTCGTTCTGGGCATATAAGCCATTATGTTGTTCAATTGACTGTTCTACAGACTGTAGTGTAGCAGTACACTATTTTATTTTTAGTTATTTATTGATAGATCAGAATGATCTGAAATTTATATTGGAGCTCTCTATCTTAATGGAAAACATGTTATTTCAAAAAAAAATTGGAAAGAGGTTTTCTCTATGAAGTAAACAATTTACAGATGCACTTTAATGACAAAAAATTCTGTTGAAATAAAAGGAAGTGGAAGTAGGATCCATTTACAATTACCCATGCAAATTAATTGTTATATATGATCAAACTACCAAACTAGGAGCTCTCATATTTTTTATCAATCTAGAGAAATGAAGTCTTAGAGATATGGACAGCTAGGGTTTGTACGGAGAAAGTAGGGAAGATGATGATTACTATTTTCTCTTGCTAGAATTGATGAAATCAGGTAAGTTTGTCATTTCTAGATATCTATTCTTGGTGATTCTTATCGCACATATCAAACATCTATCCCTTCTATGATTTGATTTGAAATGATATCAAATCTCTCCCTTTTCTCATTCTTTCTCCATAATTTTCTATTCCCAGGGTTTCCGAGTTGAAAGGAAGAAGAGCAGTGATTTGCTAGGGTTTTGATATGGATTCGAGAATTTTAGATGTGGGGATACTTTTTTAAGGTGTTTTTATACCTTTGGTGAGTAAGTAACTCCTTTAAATAGTACATTGCACGAAATTAGATTAAATTCACAATAATCTTGAATCCTTTTGTGTGTGACTACAAACCTTGAATCTGCTTTTTTGTTTAAGTTTATGAAAGGTGATCTAGAAATGGATTGTTTTCCTATTGTGATGAATTTCAGATGATAAAATCATATTAAATTGGCACAAATCATCTCAAATAGAATCCCTAAAGTTATTACATAAGTTATATGAATATACCAAAATCTAGGGTTTTTATAGTTATGTCTGAAATTTGCTATATAATTGGATAAAGAACTTTGCCTATTTGAATTTCCTTGTTTAAGAAGGACTATTTATTTTGAATGCATTGTAATAGATATGTTAGATACAATATTGGATTTCATTTTATGTCATCAATGTTTTCTTGATATCTTAGTAAAGAAGGTGAAACCCTAGATGTATGGAAAATTGGAAGTTTGATAATATGCATCCTAAAATTCAACTAAGATGATTATTTTATCATTATAAATTCTCTCATTCAAGGTTATTCTTGATGCATGGTATTTTAGTGAATGGCATGGAAACCCTATTTCAGTACATTCCAAGGTTTCATATATATGTTTGGTTGTATGTCGGTTGGAAGCAATCTTTATCAGTGAAAATGTATGATGCAATTAAATCTTTATGCGAGTCATGCAATATAAGATTGAGGAGAATGAAACCCTAAGGATAGAGTATTTAGTGAATCAAGTAATTTCAATTCAATGTTCAGCAATATGATAAGTGGTGTTGTTTAACAGCTCAATTTATGATATAGATTGCTAATAATTTATGAAAAGGAATTTTTATAAGGTTAAATTGGTGATTTGATGATTGAATTATAAATTTAAAGATTGAATTAGACTTTAGAAGTCATGAACATAATCGAATCTTCATAGGATGATGCTTGCACTGTGAGGAGGGAACAACTTTCCAACTGGAGGTAGCCCAGATTGAGGTAAGTCAGACAGCACCATTAGGGTATGGGGGTCTTGACCGGTAGGGCAAAATCCTTATGAATTGTGTGGTACCCAACACCAACTAGGGATGATAGTGGTACCTATGTTACAAGTTGTAGTTATCAACTGTCAATAGGCCCATTGATGCATAATAAGGTAGAGTGCTTTGACTCTCTGCCTGAGTACCCAAGTTTAGAGGAGTCTATATATCCATCCACTCCCATTAGCCGTCAAGATCCAGATGTGGCAACTTCCCATTGCAGATAGGGCATTTGAGACTATAAGCTAAGGACCCATGGCATGCTTCTACGCCTTATATAGTGAGATAATAGCTTGTTGTGATGCTTTCACATGTTGTAGTACACTTCATGTGGGTTCATGACATAATAATATGAATGAGAGATTAATCAAGAGCGTGCAATTATTCATATATTATTTGTGGTTATGTCCAATAACTTGCCATTTGTATGCTTGTGAATTACTAGTTTATTATGTAATTAATCAGGTATGCTCAAATAATGATGTATTCCTTTTGGATACTTATAGTATCCTGCAATATATATGTCTATTAATGATTAGTTCGTTAGTAGTTTATTATTATTCTACTTTATGTTTAGTTTCTCAATAATATATATTTGATTGTCTGTGTTCTCATTCACAAAGTGAGTAGTCTCACCCCTCTACTCACAATTTTTTAGGGAAAGCATGTGGATATGAATAATGTCAATGTGAGAGTAGATCTTCCACGAGAGTTAAGTATCATATTAGTTATGTCCAATCAGCCCATGTCACTCTTGGTCCTTGTATATAGTTGAGACAGTTGTAAATGATGATGTGTAACTTTGTTTTCTTAATAATAGAGAATGTATATAATTATCAAGTCATATTTCCATGGATGTGTGAGAAACATAATGAATGTTTATATATATGTGTATATATATATATACATAAATATATATACATATATATACATATATATACATACATATATATACACACATATATATCTTTATTGTTGAAATAAGATTAGCGTAATCAAATTTTAAATTCCTTTACACAGTTAGTTTGTGTGATTATAAGTGATTAATTGGTTCTCTTTTCACACACTTGGATCTTTCAAAATTTATAATGGACCTAGTCTATAACACTCACTTAGACCAGTCACACTTCACCCACAATCGCATGAGGTCATGCTACAATATAGGTAAGTGGAAAGATAAGGGTCAACCCACAGGGAGAGAGGGGGCACTAGAGCTTGGTTAGCATGGGCTATGTTCCTAAAATAGAGAAAAATGAATATTTGATGTTGTCGATACCATCGAAAGTGGTCGATACCATCGACACGACCACAGGTTGCCAGCCGCAAGGAGCATCGTAGAGTCGATACTATCGACATAGAAGTCGATGGTATCGAGATACCATTAGGTTGCTGGCGAGAAGACAGTCGATACTATCGACCCTAAAGTCGATACTATCGACACGAGGAGCTTCAGTGACAGAAAAAGACAAAAGTGACGCCTAAGAGAGTTGATACCATCGACCCTCGTCGATGGTATCGAGTTAGCATCAGTCGTGACAAAGAAAAGAAAAGAAGACCTGTAACACCCCGATTTTCATATCACATGAGCGAAAGCATTTTTTTTTGGGGTATCACAAACCTTACTATCATTGCAATGCAAGTAAATGAAACACTTTGCATTTAAGAAAAATTGATTGATACATAGTTTTGACAAAGGGAAACAAGTCATCTAATATACTGTGATAACAAGACCATGCATAAAAGAAGAGGTCTAAACTCTGGATCGTCTCGGTAGATGGCACCCCACTAGGAAAGCTTGAAAACCTACTACACCTTTTCTTGTTCTTTAAATCTTCCGCTTCTCCAAACCCTGCGGACATCGCGTCCCCAGCCATGCATTAGGAAAAACAGTCATTAGAGTAAGTGGCATGAGTATTCTAAAAATGTACATGACTAATAATCTGAAATTGACATTATAAATGAGAAAGTACTATCAAGCTCTGAGTAAAATCTGAAATATAAAATCTCTTATTTCTTTATCTAATATTTATATCTTTCTATCTTATCTTTCTCTAGAGACATGTGCCCTGGTACATGGATCTCATGACCTATGCCAAAGTGCCTAGGTCTTACTTATCTTATCTAATACCCTCTCATCATTACTCATGGATGAGAATATGGACATCTCTAATCTATGATATCTTTTACTTATGATTTTTATCTGATTGTGGCCACCATTATACAATAAGTCCTCCTATTTCGACACCAAAGTGTCCTCTATGGTGCAATGCACCCTCTGTTTGCACAACGTTCCCTCTGTTGACATCGAAGTGTCCTCTATGGTGCAACGCACCCTCTGTTGGCACAAAGTGCCCTCTATTGGCATAAATGCCCTCTGTGACACCCGCAGTGTCTGGCGCAATGCACCCTCTGTATCGTCCCGGGACTCTCTGGTGAGGACTTATTATATAATGCATTATGTGAATGTTTCAAATTAATTATCTTAAGTCTATCTTTACTAAACTCTGAATCTAAACTTATATGAAATTGAGTACTAAACATGTACTGAATTTTAAATCTGAAATGTGGATCTGAATCTAAATCTATATCTAAACCTATATCTGAATCTGAATCTGAATCTATATCTGAATCTATATCTGAATCTGAATCTGAATCTATATTTGAATGTAAACATGTATCTCAATTACTACATAATTGAGATTGGGTCTATAACCCATACCATGTACCTTTATTTAAAATCTGGCTACTCACACAGTGAGTAGTCTTCATTTACAATATTCTAGCTCTAGACAAGGACCTAGATCGGTAGGGACTTACTGAACATAACAAATTTGATACTTTGATCTTGTGGCATATCTACACTGGCTTTGACATTCTTCATATCCAAATGGTTTCTCAAAAGTGAGTAGAGGGGTGAGCTTGCTCGCTTAGTGAATTGATACTTCATAGAAATTGTTTAAAGGACACTGATAATCAGACATAGAATATTGAGAAACTAAATATAGAGTAGAACAACAATAAACTATTGTTGAAGTTTAGAAATCCCAATTTTTCAAAGGTAAGCAAAGTTTTATTTTCTACCAGTTTTTAGTTTAGTTGGTAAAGTTTATTAATTGTTATTGATTATTTGTTGAACCTTTGATCCAGGTTATTGGTTAACGGCTCTGACCTTTGATCTCCCTTAATTGGGGGTTATCGGGAGGTAGGGTCATTAAAATTGGTATCACAACGAAGGTTCCTCACTTAATCTTTAATAATTATTAAATTTTACAAATTATGTAGAACCCAAGGGAGTTATTAGAGTATTATCTGAAAGACAGAGGTGTCTAGAAAAGGATCACGAATGGGGGATAACAATATTTTCCTCCACACCGCTAGTTAGAATATGAGGACTCCCTGATCCATGTGACTGCCTGGCTAAAGTCTTAGGGTATGATTCGAAATACGATACATTTAGGACTATCTCATCTTGTTCATCTCTTCTCAACTCAAATTCTATTAAGGACCTTAAGGATTTGGGTTTCCTCTCTTTTCCTCACCCTCTTGAGGTATGGGTAAGGTTGATAAGGATTAAGGGATCCTCCACCAAATTAATAAATATCATGTAAATAAGATGTCATGGACATAAGGTTAATAGAGTAAGCATAAAAGAATAGATACATGCTTAGGTCGTATGACATGAGTTGTCTTTGCCCTCAGGAGAGACCTGAGGATAGACATTCTTGTCAGGAGGATGAGTGGAGAGAGTTAGTCTTGGAGGTAGAGACCTCCATTAAAAGTAGAGACCTGGCACATCCTCTAAAAGATGATGTTAACCCTAACCCTAAGTGAAGGTTAGAGAGAGAGATGACACGAAGAGTTAGATGTCATGGTAGACTAGGTGTTTGGATGGATACACCTTGGGATGCCATATGAGCCATGAGAGGTTGGATGACCTAGTACCTCTGGCGACCCAACCCTGGGAAGGGTCGGGCATGTTAGAGTGAAGTATAACTCCTTCATTGATGAGGTTAGAAGAGAACCTATAGAAACCCTATGAGCTTATGCAAGTAGGGTATAGCTTGCACCCAGAGTACATCAGTAATGTGAGAAGTAGGTTAAAACTAAGGCCAGAAGGATATGATGGATGGCTTATGAGATAATCATAATGATAATCTTGAGCAGGACCCCGAGTAGGGAAGTTGGAAGTCTAAAACCTTGAGATTTGAGGAACAATGGGGAGTTGACGATAATGCGACCTAACTGGATGAGAGTGGTTGCCTTCTTCTTGACCCCTAGAGGCTGTGGATATCTTATTTTCCTTTGGAGGAACCAAACCCTAGAGAGATGATGATGCTGTCAGTACCTAAGTGCCTATGGTATAAGTGGTTACCTGCTGAGATGAGACAAGGAGTGTCTTAGACCCTGAGGAGGTTTAAGTAACCAATTGTGAGCCATTATACCTAGTTGGTTGTCCTTGAGGAGGACTCAACCCTGAGATGTTTCTCATATAAAAGGATCATGGGAGTACATGGCATACCTTGGACATGCTTGATTTGTGGTTAAGAGATTGACCATGTAGTTGGACACCCAAAGGTGAGACTAGGGTTTCTAGACCTAAAAGGGGAACTGTTGCACCCGATGATCATAATGAGATTTGAGCATGGTACTCCTTATTTTTAGAGGAAAGGGAAACCCCCTTAAGTTAAGGGTATGTTTGATGAACCCCTCAAAACTAAGTTGATCTAATATGGAGGATGAGAACAAGGGTGACCTAGCAAGGTTTAATAGGTGGTTTTCTTGTGCTTTAGTAGTTGTTGGGTTAGGCATGCTCATGTGAATGTAAACCCTAAGGATGCTTGTGACCTTTGTTATCAAGGTGTAGTTTCCTCCCATCCTGGTAGAGGGACCCTTTGGTTCCGTGTTTACCAGTTTGGTTGGTTTTGAGGTAACCTAAAGGGGTTTCATAGGATTTTTAGAAGCTAAGTGAAAAGTACATGGCATGAGAATGAACCTATAGACCCATAGATAACCATCTCTATGTGCATGTTGATGTGTTACCATGGAGGTAACCGGTATGGGGCCTGACCAAGGTAGATAGGTCGCCATGATCCCTGAGAAAGGATGAAAGACAGCTCAAGAATGTAGAGAGAGATGATGAAGGATTGGGTAAGGTTCTAAGTTGAACATGTACTATGTTAGAATCCTAAGTCTATCCTAGGGTCAAGTAGGGATAAGACTGATGGAAGCAGGAGTTGCCTAATTCCCTAGTTGCACATGACTATAGGGTCGAGAGGTAACAACTATCATTGTCTGAGGGCCATGGGTTAGGAGATTGATCTCCTTCATGAACTCATGGGTCCCAAAGGGTAGATGAGTAGGGCAATCTCTAGATGCATAAGGGAAGAGGGATGACCCCAAAAGTGTCAGCACCCTATAGACCTAGAGGAGATGGCCAAGGATTGTGTGGTGACCCAAGTAGGTTTCAGATCAATTTTCCATGGAAGTAATCTTTGATATCAAGATGATTGTAAAGTAGAGACATAAGTTGCACGTTTCAACTTAGATTTGAAGGTTATCTAGCAATGTGGGATGTATCATCTCTACTCTTGGAACAAGAAGAACTTTGTGTTTGGATGGTCGCCAAATGCTTATTTCCTCTTGTTATGGGAGGGAGAGATGGGACAATACACATGCCATACACCAAGGATAAAAGATGATGTGATTTGGAACGTTGCTACAAGGTATGAGGATAGAGATGATAACATACCTTGGTGGAGTGAATGATACATGGATGGTTTGCAAACAATAAAAGGAATAATGTAGTCATCTTATGAGGATGTTTTTATCATAATCTATGAGTCATACAAAGTTGAATTCAAAAAACAAGAGGACGAGCTCAAAGTTTTCTCAATGAAGATAGACTTAGAGTTGAGGTGAGATAATAAGTGGAATACATGGAGGTGTATGTCTTCAACATTACCTAACACCTAAGGATAAGAAGTGGTAATGAATGCTCTGGTGAGATATAGTTGCCTAGTTTAGCTGGAATCTAGGAGAAGTTGAGGTTGTTAGGGTAACCTTAAGTTGAGAAAAAGAGGTAAGTTTGGCTAACACTCAGGTGTATCAATAGTGGTTAATCAAGTAAATGATTGTTTGGTTAGCCAGCCTAGTCCATGATATAATAAAAGGATGGTTGTAGAACCTCAGATGCACTTCTTTAGAAAGGAAAGTGATGAAACCCTAATGAGAGTGGGTTAGGGTTTCTGAGGTATCGATCTTGAGGAATCATGACATATCGGAGATCATGGTTTTAAAATCACCAAACACTGTGATACTACAAAGATAGTAAGTGATAGTAGCACTTTGGCTGCTTGATGTAAAGTTGCATGTAGCACGTGGCCATGCAAGCCAAGGGTGAAGGACGAACACCAGTAACCACGTGCTTTGACTTAGAGGTTAGGAATCCTAGAGAGGGAATGGGAGTTTATCCACTATGGATGGTGGTAAGTCTCGCCTTGACCAAGAAGGTCCAGATGCAATATGGGTTATGGTAGATCACCTTACCTAGATGACATGAGAATGAAAGGAGCACTATCAAGAGACATATTTTGTTGAACTACATAAGAGAGAGAGATAGTTCAACTACACCATGATGCAAGTTCAAAAGTTCTTGAGTATGACCTAAAGGTTCACTTCCATGAGGTGGAATTAGAAACATGAAGAACGCGACGTTAGTACTGCTTATCACCCCTAACTAATGGTTAGTATGATCTAGACTAGAGGGTCTGAGGTGAGCAAGTGAGCTTGCTCAGGGTGATACAAAGAGACAGTTCTTTAGATGTGATGTTAACCACCATAGCCTTTATTGGGATGAAAGAAGTTCTAGAAGGAGGTTGTGTCGGTCACCACTTCATTAAGATGATTTTGGTGAAGGAGGCCTCACGAAGGTCAGAAAAGAACCACAGTGTGTGTAGATGAAGTCGCTTTGATCGAGCAATGGCTGAGAGAGAGCCCAGTGGTGACAGGAGTCATGAGCTGATGCAAAGCAGACTGACATGCAATTCACTATAGGAGAATATGTGATGTGAAAATCCGACCCCTCTAAGCTACAGCTGAGAAAGCTGAGTCCCCGATATATGGGTCCATTTGAGATGGATTGGTGGAGATGGTTGTGTTTAGCCTTGCCCCTCAGGATAACATGATGTGTAATGTGTTCCATGAGTCCGATCTAGAGCACTATGTGAGGTACCCAAGCCATGTGTTGAGCCCTGAACTTATTCAACTTTATGAGAGGCTGAAATGTCCTGAGTCACCTATGAGGGTACAATATACCAAGGTAAGAAAGAACTCAGATGGAAGAATATGAGATGATAAAGGTTCTTGGGAATTACCAAGGAAAGGGTAAGGCCACATGGGAGCCATGATGGACATAAGAAAGGCTTATTCTGTTTGTTTGTTTGCTTGATGGAATTTTGATGGCAAAATTCTTATAAGAGGGGAAGGATGTTACAACCCCAATTTTTGGGTTCCTTTGGTGAGAAATGTAATTTCTCATATTAAAGATATTGGAACAAATAATGATATAATTTATTTTTAATAAATGGATTTCGTTTACAATAGCCTTGATGATTGTGTTGTGGGCTTTATTGGCTATTGGGCCCAATAACAAGGAAATTCAATTAGTTAATGAATAATTGAGAATTTGAGAAAAGAAAGATGTGCAAACCTCTAGAAGGCAAAATAATATAATCCAAAGGTGGATTTCATGCCATATGGATTCCTTGGGTTCCAAGGAGTCCAAAGTTGCAAAGTAAAAGCAATAAGAAAAGAAAAGATTAATTAAGTATTTCTTTATTAAGAAAGAAATTGAAAACAATGGTAAAATGTGGAAAATAAGTAGAAAGTTGTATAATTGAGTTCTCCTTAGTGGAATTTTGTATCCCAAGGATTTCTAATGATAAAAGGAATACCAATGAGGAAAATAAAAGAGAAATAAAAAGAAATCCTAAAAAAGAGATATTTTAATAAGAAATAAACATGATAAAGAAGAATAATGCATTTAGATTAATCTAGAAGGATAATGAGTATCCAATAAAAAGGATTTCAAAATAATAGAGTTTCTTGGGATCCAAGGAGTCCCAATGAAGAAAGAGGAAAGAGAAAATACCTATAAAAAGAAAATAAGAATATAATGTGAATACATTATTAATGGATTATGTGGTATTGTTAAAAAGGAAAATAGAAATTTGTGCCAATGGTTTAAAAAGCAAGAATAAAGAGGATAAACGAGAGGAATTTTGAATTCCTAAATATCCATGCAATAAGGAATATCAAGAAAATAGGTAGGAGAGAGAACGCTTCCTTCTTAATGAAGGAATTGGATCCTATTTGGAAAAGGACTAGTTGAAACATTGGTGGTCATCTTAGGGCATGGGTAGCCACCCCTATGAGGAGGTAGAGCCTCTGGATCGAATTCCAAAGTAAGCCCACACATATCTCTCCCTCTTCTCCTTTATTTCTTCTTTCAACCCTAGCACGGTTGGTGTAACCTTGGGAACAATCAAGGAGCTGTAGAATCATCATATTGGAGGAGGAAACCTTCCACGACAACCCTGATATGCTCGGCTACCAATCCAACACCCTCATCTTTGATCAACTGCTACCGAAAGTCTGCAAAACTGCAGCAACTGCGGCAACAATCACAGACTACTCTCACTCAATAATGGTCATGTTTGCCATGATTTGAAGGAACTTCATGTGCGCCCAGGTGTTGCGGAGTCAAGGCTAGGTTTGGGTGGCAAGCTCTGGCCTAGGGAGGAGGAAACGACCCCCATTTGACTGCAACTGCGGCTGCACTTGCAGCTGCAAGTTGCAGGTCCGCCCGACCCATCCCGGACATTTTGTCCGTAGGTCAAGGCTTAATGGAGGATGAGGGTGGGTGGCGGAGGTGATTGTTGGTATGTATGCCCATAGAGAAAGTCATATGATGATTGTAATGGGATACTTTGTAAATGATTTGAATAATAATAGAGGCAATTTCCGAACTATATGTTTAAATTGTTTCTGAAATGATGGTTTAACATGATAGATGTCTAAAGAATTGTTTTACTCAATGACATATGCTTTTGGGTTGAGGACCTAAACGATGAGATCATACGGATGTTAAGAGTATACATTCTTGTTTAATCCCTAGTCGGTTGTTATTGTGGAAATAACCATAGACATCAATAACACTAAAGACTAGATTGTGTGTTGGTTGATGATAGAATCTCATTAGTCATGATATAGTGATATCAAACCAAGCACATAGGTACTTGTTAGAGAACAAGGTACCAGACAGACCCACCATGAGAGTGACACATGGAAGCATGACTTGGTTGTCACAGTCAGCTATCACAGTGATGGTGGTGAGTGTGATTCTTAGACCTGAAATCACTACACTCAACACATGTCGTTTGGTACACTTTGACATCATCAAACACAGTTCTGAAACATGGGTTGTTATAAAGGTGATGATTGGGTGGCTTTGACACATGGGGATTTTGAGGAGTGAGTGATAGATATGGGATTTGTCCCTCCTAAGGGAGTTTGATGTCCTTGGCCACGTATGAGTAGGATTGAGAAAGGCATGCGCATGCACATTGTGAATCAATATGTGATATTGATGTCACACACATCTCACCTAGTCTGCTCTAAGATCAAGGAAATGAATGAATGTTGACAGGATGATTGTTCCATGCCTCAAGTTCATTCAGGATATCAGTGACAAAAGAATGATACATTCACTGTAACACCATTCACATATTGTAGGATTGAAAGTTGTTCTCCAACTTTCTATTTCACTTGGGTAGCACTGATCTGTGACTAGGCACCACTCTTTTCTTGTGAAGTCATATGTGTTATGGACTTTCACTGCCAACGTGAAATGGACCTGCAGGATCACACACATAGGATTTAACCTGGAATAGGAGTTTGTCCACAAACATGTTTAGATTGATTACTAAAGGAGTTTAGTAGTTCAATTAAACACTCAATCGATTGATAGCTCAGTATCATTGTGTTCAAGGTGTTGGACTGATTGATTAGAGTATCAGATTGATTGAAACTGTGATTGATTGATTCTGCACAATATGCACTCCAAACTGATCGGCTCATGTGATGAACCGATCGGCTGAGCTTGGTGAATCGATCAGCTCAACTGGTGAGTCGATCGACTCATGGACAGGGTGAAGCGATTCGTTCAAGTGTTGAAACGATCGGTTCAAGTCTAACTGAGCAAGTTGGGAAAGTAAGATTGGTGAGAAATTTCCTTTCGTTTCACTTGCCCAATTTGATTGGAACAAGGATTGGTATTTGATACCAATTCGAAACAAAAGAAGAAAAGTCAATTGGGAACTGATCAGGACTACGAACCGACTGGTTCAGAAGTGAACCGACTGTTTCATGGGTCCCAACTGATCGGTTGAGGTGTCAACCGACCAGCTCAGATCCCCAACCCACCATTTCAATTGTGAAACGATCAGTTCAGGTTACACAGTTGGTTGTTTTTTGTGGAAAATCTCGAACCCTTCTACTCCTGCTTTAGTCCCGCATTGCCCGGGATAGAGAACTCTGTCCCGTGACCCTCCTATATATAGGGGTATTGGGGGCTTCTCAAAGTACAACTCAGTGCAACCGGTTGTTCTGTGAAGTTGTCGTTCTCTCTAGTTTTGGTAACCGAGAGAGCCCGAGCAAGTGCTACCCGATAAGGGAGGCACAACAAGGAAAAGACAACTACAGAAAGTGACTAGTGGCAGGAGAGTGTGTTGGTGACTAGTACACTGATAGGAGGGTGTGACTCTTTCTGATTCCTTGTGGGACAAGGAGATCGGAGTTCCAGGAAGTCCGTGTGGATGACTGTAGAGGCGGGAGACCTCTGCCGCTCAGAGGACAACTGTTAATCCTGACAGTCCCGGTGAGACCAGGAGTCTTCAGTCCTGGTGCGACCAGGAGCTGCACAGACACCATCCAAGACCGGAGGTGAAGACCGCGCAAGGCGCGAGGTACTGTTGCCAAGCAAGCCTCGGGACAAGGTATGCATCCACAAACCATCTTTCCTATTGTATAGACGTTGACGTGATTACTTTTGTTCTGGGTTTTGGGAGAAAATTTTTGTTTCCGCTGCTTCTCTTCCTTCCATAAAACCCAATAGTGGTATCAGAGCCACGTCAACTGCTCTATATTTTAAGATTATCGATATGATTGATTTTGGTTTGTCGCCTTTATTTATTGCATATGATGCGAATAAAATTGGCTTTATGCATGTCCAATCCACAAATCCCAAATATACATATATGATATGTAATATTTATGCACTCGATACACGTCACCCTTAAACGAGTTTTGTGGTGGATGTGTAGCATGGTTATGGCCTATAAACCCTATATCTGTGTATGGTTGTATGTGGTTGCTTGCATCTCGGTCTACGCACCGATTCCCTTTCTCATATTCCCGATGTAACTTGAAATAATTTGAGACTTCTTTCCTACCTTTGCTCCCCCCGAATGTAACTCGGGGTTTCACAATTCAATTGTAAATAGGATACATTTTATATCCTGTTATGTCAAAGAACAGCGGATGACCTGACGATGACTGAGACGATCAGTTCAAGGCGTGAACCGATCGGTTGACGTTCCAGACGACCGATTCGAGTAGCGAGACAAGTGGGTGGTGATCTGAGGAGATGCACGACGACCAGTGAACCGATCGGCTGGAGGCTCCAGTTGATCGACTGGTGGCACCCGAACAACCAACTTGATGGTGAGTTGATCAGTCATGGAGATGAGATGATCAAACCCAGAAAGGCAGGCACAAATTTCATCTTATACAGGTTGCATGTGATGTAGACCTAGATGACTGTGATTCCTCTTGGCTCGAGGAATCACAATAGGATGGCCATAATCATTGTTTTTATCATTTTGCATGTTTTTCTATGGGATATAGCATGTAGATGATACATACTATATATTGTGGTGATTGGATATGTATATGTATATAAAAACCAAATCCCTCATTAAATATTAAAGTTTTAGATGCCTTCCAAATGTGACACACGTGAAAAGCTTGATCGACCAAGTGTGGGCATGCCCTAGCCTGGTGCACCATCTATCTCATGGAAGCGTGAAGGATGAATGTGTGGGTTTGCCCTAGCAGGGTGCATATTCATCATGTTGGCTTTGGGTCAGACTTAACAAGGTGATCTAGATGGGATCTAGTACCTTGAGGCATGGAGATGATCATGGCAAAGAGTTGCATATGACATCTTTCAAGAGTTGCATATGATGCAATTGGCAAGAGTTGCCTACCTGGGAGATCTGAGTTGTGGGTGACAGCCCTAGTTGGTCCATGGCTCAGAGGATTTCAGGATCTTGACCCACTAGAAGATTGTGCGCTGCAATCTTCCAAATTGATGGTGAGGGCTGTCAATTTGAGTCAAAATAGTGGGAGCGGTAATTAATTAAAGGCCTAATTAACTATCGTCAAATTCAAATCAAATCAAAAGGAGTTTTGAAAAATGCAATTTTCTCTTGTAGAATTGCAAAAGAATCATCTTTTAAAATGGGAAAATTAATTGAGAACAAATTCCATAACTGGTTGAGGACTGTGAGAAGTGTTCTGCACAATCCAGATATACCAGGAGCCTTTGAATCCACTCTATGTACGCTTAAAGCGTTGGTGAAGAAGAAAGAAAGTTCATTGATAGAGAGCAATGGAACAATAGGTAAGGGAGAGAAGGGTTCTCTCACCAAACCAATTTCTTCTACATGGAGAGGATGGAAGGAACGATGAAAGAATAAGTCAGAGATAGAGATATCTACTTCTGGTGTATACGTGATATAGATTAACTTTACTACTTCTTCATCATGGGTACTTGATACCGAATGCGGATCTCACATTTGTTCAAATGTGAAGGATCTTAAGAGAAGTAGGCCTTTGGGGAAAGGTGAGGTTGAACTACATGTTGGCAATGGGGCAAGAGTTTCCTCCAGTGCCGTAGGAACCTATGAGTTAACTCTACCAAGTGGGCTAATAATAGAGTTGAATGACTGCTATTATGTACCTGCCATAAATAGGAATATCATTTCCGTCTCTTGTTTGGACAAAGATGGATTTGAATTTCTTATTAAGAATGGAAAATGTTCCATTTCTAAAGATGGGATATTTTATGGTAGTGCCCCAATGTCTTATGGTTTATACTTGATAGATCTAGAGACAAGTGTATACAACGTAAACACCAAAAGGCAAAAACTCAACAACTCAAACAAAACATATCTTTGGCATTGTCGTCTAGGGCACATAAACGAGAAGCGCATTTCTAGACTCCTTAAAGATGGTTATCTAGACTCTTTTGATTATGAATCAATAGAGACATGTGAATCTTGTTTGATGGGCAAGATGACCAAGACTCCCTTTTCAGGTAAAGGTGAAAGAGCTAATGATCTATTAGGACTCATACATACTGATGTATGTGGGCCTTTTAGAACTAATGCCAGAGGTGGGTATCAGTATTTCATTACCTTTACTGATGACTTCAGTAGGTATGGCTATGTGTACCTGATGAAACATAAGTCAGAAACCCTTGAAAGGTTCAAGGATTTCATTAATGAAGTACAGAACCAACTTGGTAAAAGTATTACGGCACTTCAATCCGATCGAGGTGGAGAATACTTAAGCCAGGAGTTTGAGGACCCTCTGCGAGCCCGTGGTATTGTATCACAATGGACTCCTCCTGGAACACCACAGCATAATGGTGTGTGTGAAAGAAGGAATCGCACATTGTTAGATATGGTGCGATCGATGATGAGTTTTGCTAATCTTCTTATTTCTTTTTGGGGTTATGATCTTGAAACCGCCACATTTACACTTAACCGAGTACCATCTAAATTGGTTCAAAAGACATCATATGAGATATGGTATGGGAAGCATCCCAAATTGTCTTTTATGAAGATTTGGGGTTGTGAGGCTTACGTAAAGAAAATGTTTCCTGATAAGCTTGGACCCAAATCCGATAAATGTTATCTTGTTGGATACCCCAAGGAAACTAGGGGATATTACTTATACCACCCTACTGACAACAAAGTGTTTGTTGTCAGGGATGTTGTATTCCTAGAGAAGGAATTTATTTCTAAAGGAAGCAGTGGGAGAAAAATAGAGCTTGAAGAGGTTCAATCCCAACAAGAAAACATTCAACCGGTGGATGTACGAGAGGAATATGAAGATTCATAAGGTGTTTTAGAATCTCATTCTCCTCAGGTAACACAAGGACCTCGTAGATCTAGTAGGACCCGCCTTGAACCTGAGAGGTTTGGATACCTTGTGACTCAGGAAGGTGGAGAGTTGATCATAGATGATGATCCAACTACCTACGTAGAGGCTATGGAGGGACCAAATTATGAGAAATGGCTTGAAGCCATGAGATCCGAGATGGAATCCATGTACTCCAACAAAGTATGGACTTTGGTGGAACCACCTAAAGGGGTAAAATCCATAGGGTGCAAGTGGGTCTTCAAGAGGAAGACCGACATGGATAGCAATGTGCAAACTTATAAAGGTAGATTGGTTGCGAAAGGATTTCGACAAGTTCAAGGTGTTGACTATGACAAAACTTTTTCTCCAGTTGCCATGATTAAGTCCATCAGGATCATGCTTGCTATTGCATCTTATTATGACTATGAGATTTGGAAGATGGATGTTAAAACTGTATTCCTTAACGGGAATATAAATGAGGATGTGTACATGACAGAACCTGAAGGTTTTGTAGATCCAAAGAATGCTAATAAAGTCTTTAAGCTACAAAGGTCAATCTATGGATTGAAGCAAGCATCTCGGAGTTGGAATCTTCGATTTGATGAGGAAGTCAAAGTGTTTGGCTTTACTCAAAATGAAGATGAACCTTGTGTGTACAAGAAGGTTAGTGGGAGCTCGACCACATTCCTCATATTGTATGTGGATGACATACTTTTGATGGGGAATGATGTCTTAGCCTTAGAGAAGGTAAAAACTTGGCTTGGGAATACTTTCTCAATGAAGGACTTAGGAGAAGCATCCTACATTCTAGGAATTAAGATCTATAGAGATAGATCTAGAAGGCTTCTCAGACTAAGTCAAAGCATGTACATCAGCAAAGTGTTGAAGCAGTTCAGCATGGAGAACTCAAAGAGAGGCAACATCCCCATGCTACATGGAGTCACCGTCTCTAGAGCTCAATGTCCCCAATCTTGTGAAGAGAGGGAGCGTATGAATGGGATCCCATATGCATCAACCATCGGATGCATCATGTACGCTATGTTGTGCATACGCCTAGATGTCTCGTATGCTCTCAGCATGACGAGTAAGTACCAGTCAGATCCTGGGAATGCTCACTGGACAGCTGTAAAGAACATCCTCAAGTACTTATGAAGGACTAAGGATCAATTTCTTGTTTACGACGACGAGGAAGAGCTAGTTGTCAAGGGTTACACCAATGCAAGCTTCCAAACTGATAAAGATGATTACAGATCGCAGTCAGGATTTGTATTTTGCCTTAATAATGGAGTTGTGAGCTGGAAGAGTTCCAAGCAAGAAACAGTTGCCGATTCTACTATAGAGGCCGAGTATATTGTTGCTTCACATGCAACAAAGGAGGTTGTGTGGATCAGGAAGTTCATTTTTGAACTTGGTGTAGTTCCCACTAGCTGTGATGCAATTGAGCTTTATTGTGACAATAATGGAGCTATTGCACAAGCTAAGGAACCTAGATCACATCAGCGGTCCAAGCACATATTGCGGTGCTTCCATCTCATACGAGAGATCATACAGCGAGGAGATGTGAAGATTTGCAAAGTACCAACTGAAGACAACATAGTTGATCCACTGACTAAGGCCCTTTCTCAGCAGAAGCATGATGGTCATGCTAGGTCACAAGGACTGAGGTTCCTTGGTGACTGGCTCTAAGTGCAAGTGGGAGTCTATTGGTATGTATGCCCATAGATCAAGTCATATGATGATTTTAATGGGATACTTTGTAAATGATTTGAATAATAATAGAGGCAATTTCCGATCTATATGTTTAAACTATGTCTAAGATGATGGTGTAACATGATAGATGTCTAAAGAATTGTTTTACTCAATGACGTATGCTTTTGGCTTGAGGACCTAAACGATGAGATCATACGGATGTTAAGAGTATACATTCTTGTTTAGTTCCTAGTCGGTTGTTATTGTGGAAATAACCATAGACATCAATAACACTGAAGACTAGATTGTGTGTTGGTTGATGACAGAATTTCATTAGTCATGATATAGTGATATCAAACCAAGCACATAGGTACTTGTTAGAGAACAAGGTACCGGACAGACCCACCGTGAGAGTGACACATGGAACCATGACTTGGTAGTCACAGTCAACTCTCACAGTGATGGTGGTGAGTGTGATTCTTAGACCTGAAATCACTACACTCAACACATGTCGTTGGGTACACTTTGACATCATCAAACGCAGTCCTGAAATATGGGTTGTTATAAAGGTGATGATTAGGTGGCTTTGACACATGGGGCTTTTGAGGGGTGAGTGATAGATATGGGATTTGTCCCTCCTAAGGGAGTTTGATGTCCTTGGCCACTTGATGAGTAGGATTGAGAAAGGCATGTGCATGCACGTGTGAATCAATATGTGATATTGATGTCACACACATCTCACCCAGTCTGCTCTGAGATCAAGGAAATGAATGAACATTGATAGGATGATTATTCCATTCCTTGAGTTCATTCAGGATATCAGTGACAAAGGAATTATACATTCACTATAGCACCATTCACAGATTGTAGGATTGAAAGTTGTTCTCCAACTTTCTATTTCACTTGAGTAGCACTGATGTGTGACTAGGCACCGCTCTTTTCTTGTGAAGTCATAAGTGTTATGGAGTTTCACTGCCAACGTGAAATGGACCTACAGGGTCACACACAGAGGATTTAACCTGGAATAGTAGTTTGTCCACAAACATGTTTATATTCATTACTAAAGGAGTTTAGTAGTTCAATTAAACACTCAATTGATTGATAGCTCAGTATCATAGTGTTCAAGGTGTTGGACTGATTGATTAGAGTATCGGATTGATGGAAACTACGATTGACTGATTCTGCAAAATCTACACTCCCAACCGATCGGCTCATGTGATGAACCGATCGACTGATCTTGGTGAATCGATTGGCCCAACTGGTGAGTCGATCGGCTCATGGATAGGGTGAAGCGATTCGTTCAAGTGTTGAAACGATTGGTTCAAGTCCAACCGAGCAAGTTGGGAAAGTAAGATTGGTGAGAAATGTCCTTTTGTTTCACTTGCCCAATTTGATTGGAACAAGGATTGGTATTTGATACCAATTCAAAAAAAGAAAAGAAAAGTCAATCGAGAACTGATCAGGACCACGAACCGACTGGTTCAGAAGTGAACCGACCATTTCATGGGTCCCAACCGATCGGTTGAGGTGTCAACCGACCGGATCAGATCCCCAACTGACCATTTCAGTTGTGAAATGATCGGTTCAGGTTATGTAGTTGGTTGTTTTTTGTGGAAAATATTGAACCCTTCTACTCCTGCTTTAGTTCCGCATTGCCCGAGATAGAGAACCCTATCCCATGACCCTCCTATATAAATAGGGGTATTGGGGACTTCTCAAAGTACAACTCAGTGCAACCAGTTTCTCTGTGAAATTCTCGTTCTCTCTGGTTTTAATAA
Organism: Alisma plantago-aquatica; assembly: GCA_963693085.1. Lineage (NCBI taxonomy): Eukaryota > Viridiplantae > Streptophyta > Magnoliopsida > Alismatales > Alismataceae > Alisma > Alisma plantago-aquatica. Next base: position 762,447,042 of record OY856414.1, read on the forward strand.
CCGAGAGAGCCCGAGCAAGTGCTACCTGATAAGGGAGGCACAACAAGGGAAAGAAAACTACAGAAAGCGACTGGTGGTAGGAGAGTGTGTTGGCAACTAGTACGACGACAAGAGGGTTTGACTCCTTCTGATTCCTTATGGGATAAGCAGATCAGAGTTCCAGGCAGTCTGTGTGGACGACTACAGAGGGGGGAGACCTCTTCCGCTCAGAGGACAACTGTCAATCCCGACAGTCTCGGTGAGACCAGGAGTCTTCAGTCTCGGTGCGACCAGGAGCTGCACAGACACCGTCCAAGACCGGAGGTGAAGACTGTGCAAGGCATGAGGTACTGTCACCGAGCAAGCCTCGGGACAAGGTATGCATCCACAAACCATCATTCCTATTGTATAGACGTTGAGACGATTTCTTTTGTTCTGGGTTTTGGGAGAAAATTTTTGTTTCCACTGCTTCTCTGCCTCCCATAAAACTCAACAGTGATGGAGCCATCCCTGATGGCCAAAGGGGTCAAGAAGGAGGAGGAGAAGTTGCGCCTTCGGGTGTTAGGGCGGCAACCAGACTACTGTCGCGAGGTAGGGGATGAAGCGGTCAATTGGACAGTTTTACCCTCTGGGGGTATGAGATAGAGAAGCTTAAGCAGGGGCCGAGGCGTCATTTGATTATGTTTCCAAATCGCGAGAGCTTTGCATAATAAAGGAGGTGACGTGGCGCTCTCTGATTGGTCCAGAGTAAGTGAATTTCATTAAATTCGTATCTCCTTTACCGTAGCTCAGATAGATGTGCATTATACATGAATATTGATCAGGACAACTCAAGGAATGCAATAAAAATATATTTGAAGCCTAAGTCGGATTGCAATTCAAAAATTAATGGAAGATATTAACTTTAGATGTAATAGTGATTAAGAAACCCTATTTTGATATGAGCAATGCGATTATTAGGGTTTAATTGATTATTAAAGTTGATATTAACCTATTAATCATAAAAAGGAACATTAGGAACAAAAAGGATGAACTTTGCATGTAATTCGTTTAATTTAGAATTTAATATGCATAAGTATGCTTTAATGAACCTTGAACCCTAACTTTGGTAATTATGACCCTTAATGATTTTAATTGGTCAAATTCACATACAAAGCTAAGATATGATGGTTCTAATCTGTGTGAGCATTAAATTTCCTAATTTGTGGATGAATACCCTTAACGTAGAAATTAGAGTTTTCTAATGGTTAAAGATGGAATTAATGACAAATAAAGTTCATATGTGACTTTGACCATAATGAACTATGAATTGACGATAAATGAGTGTAATGATCTTGTCATATATTAAAAGGATAAAAATAGTAGCTTTAATGTAAAAGAAGCTTAATGGACTTATTTAATGGTTAAATATGCCTTTAATCTGAAACTGAGTATTAGATGCTGAAATAATTAGGGTTTGTGATCAATTGCGTTAAATTAGGGTTTGAAATAGTAAAAGATGAAGAGAAACCCTAACTAAAATGGAAACCCTAAAAGTGGACTAGAAACCCTAGGAAGCGAGCTAGATTTAATAGATCTTGATGACCTGAGTAATAAAAGGAAATTGTATAATTGTTTCAGGATCTTATTGAATGCTTTCTTGCCTATTGATTGATTGGATTATTTCAATCTCACATCAGCTTGACAGGTATGTGGTTACACTTATGATTATCCTGCATTAGTTTTTCGAGGATTTTACTGATGTTTATATCGTGGCTTGAATTAATTGTTGGATGAATTTAATTCATGCAAATTATAATGTGAATATGACTATCACATTAGAGATGTGCCTACTAGCTCAGATCCTAGTCCCCTCTGTAGCTTAATGGGTTGACCTAGTACATGACTACTAATGGGGTAGGCCCATCAGGTCATTGGATGACTTAGTATATGGCTACCAATGGGGTAGGTCCATCAAGTCACTTTGAGTCAGGGATTGGACTACCTATGGGTAGTGACATGTTACTTAATCCTAGATATTGATCTACCTGTTAGGTAGGATCATGCAGGGTTTAATAAGGATCTACCTACAGAGAGGTAGTATCTCAGTCCACCGCAGGGACAGTGCAGAGATAGGGGAGAGGAAAGGATTGAGTAGTATGGTTTAAAATGTAATCTTGGCTATTAAATGATAATTGGTTGATTACTTTGTTAGTATAGTTGCACGATTATTATTTCCCCCACATACCGGCTTCTTACCGACCGAAGTTTTGTTTGTCGACGTTTTAGGTACAAATGAAAAGTACAAATAGTAAGTGGCATATGTAGAATTAAATGACAAATAACGTGCACAGGAGGATTAGTTAGATTAGTATCTTCATGGATAGAAGTTTAGAAATCCCAATTTTTCTAAGGAAAGAAAAGTTTTATTTTATACCAGTTTTCAGTTTAGTTGGTAAAGTTTATTAATTGTTATTGATTATTTGTCGAACCTTTGATCCGAGTTATTGGTTAAAGGCTCTAACTTTTCGGTCTCCCTTAATTGGGGGTTACCGAGAGGCGGGGTCGTTAAACTAAGCATAAATGTTTCTTATCCTCAAGCAACACACTCTCATATCTGTTTGAGACAAGTCAACAAAAGGATAGAATAAGATGAATATCAATTCTCAACTATTTCCAGTTAGAGGTCACAAATTGGCTCACATTAATCACTGAATAATAAACTTCTCTTAAGCGACCAACAAATCCATAAAAGATATCCACCCTAGATCAATGAACACTATCAAAAGAGCAGTTAACATCATACTCAATCAGACATTTGCTTGGTGCATTATGTGATTACCTAATCTACATTTCTCTTCCTAACCACCAAGCTACTTGGAAGCAGTTTTCCATATGAACATTTATGAGGAGAAAAATCATATAAGTGGCCAACCAATGAGAGCAATGGATGTTATGAAATGAGTGACAATCTAAGAATCACAAGTACATCTGTCTTATTAATGAAAAAGTATTATGAACCTATATGATTGAAAATAAGAGCCTGCATGAATCCTAATGCCTATTTTTTTCAATGATGCATGACTCAAGCAATCACATAACCCAAATGAGAATGAAAGAAGAAAGAAAAAGAATGTGTCATGCGGATTTCTTCATCTCATTAAGAAGACTGAAGGGATTTTGTCATTAGCCCATTATTTAGCATGATTAACATTATTCTTTGGCTTTCATTACATTTTATTCTTTGTTTCTAAGATGTGGATGTATATCCCTGCACTAAATTTTTATAAAATGAGATGAATATCCACATGGAAAACAAAAATCAATTCTATGAAATGTATGTAATTTACTTGAAATTGTTTATGCAACTGAAATAGTATGCACAAATTTTTTTAATGCATACATGTGTTTTTTTTCTTTGAATGCAATAAAAGTAAGCTAATTATCATGTCACCTATTATGCCATGTAATGCAACAAGAGAAAATAAACAAGAGTTCTTGTTCATATTAAGGCAGTGAGTAAAAAATGAGTGAAGGATGGGTGGAATCACATAATTAATAGAGAAAGCCTTTCCTAAAGGTATGATATGTCCCTCTCTAATGACATGTGATAGGATAACCATAGGATTTCTTTCTTAGATTTTACTTTAAAGTCACATTAACTATTTGATCAAATTAAGCTCAAACCCCATCTTCATCCACTTTTTGTGAATAATTAAGATGTCCCTTAATATTTAATGTCCTTCAGATGACTAACGCAAACACTTCCTCTAAGTGGTGCAACTCAAGAAAAATTGTAACTAAGCCACACTTTTCACTTAATTAATTTTCATTTCAGATAATTGAGAGCATATGACATGACTATGAATTGAACTAGATAGATGTAGATCCTATAATTGAAAAGATAGAACTAAAAAGCAAAAACAAATAAAACTAAAGAAAATAAGGCTAATGATAGAAATTGTTCCATCTACCCCCTAAGATTTAACTTAACTATGTCCACGCAGACAAACTTTTAACTATAGAAGTGGAACAGTGGTAGTACATTACATGGGAGGTGGTGGTGGATGAGGCATGGTGGGATCACATGGTGGAAGCATCCCCTGAAACTCTAGCTATTGTGGTGGCATGGGTGGAGGTTTTGAATAGCCACCAAAATATCCTTGATTCCCGTAATGATAAAAGAATTACTATTGGTACCCCTCCATCGGCTATAGGGACTTATGCATGTTCTCTTGATTGGCCAAGAGAAGTTACTCGTTGTGGAAAATTACTGACCAGTTTTCATACTACCATCGTTGGACATCATGGATGCCCACCAACGTGGCCGACTGTTGTTGTTTTCCATGATGGATCTCCTACAGTATCTCGTACATGCTTGTCTTCAAATATGGGTCATACCCCTAAGTGGGTGGTGGAGTAGAATTGGAGGCTAAAAAATGTCATGGACTCTTACGTGAAACCTACCATCTTGTCACACAGATGGTAGGCTCTGCTTCCTCTTTAGGTTGCTCCTCCTCCTCCTAGATGTCATCATTCTCTTCTTCCTCCTTGTCTAAGCTATCAACGGGCCACCGTAGGAGTTTGACCCCCTAGAGGTCAAAGATGGCATCTGGATGCTCCATTTCCTTATAGTGGGTCCCCACTATATGACACACATTTAAATCCTTCAGGCGCATGCTGACGAGGCCAAGTCTCTTGAAATTGCTGAGATCTAATTTTATTGCTGGTTGTAGGGACTTGGTTGCGGATAGGTCAAGGTGTAGATGGAGAGAAATTGGCAAGATCAACCCTCTAAAATTAATTAGAGGTTTCCTCTAAAGCTGTAACCTCACTCCCACTCATCACATGTAGAAGGAAGAAGGCTCCAAAGTTTAGACTTTGGGATCTCATATAAAACATCTTAAACAAGCAGTAAAGATCAACCCTCTGACACTTCCCTTTTTGTTGAGATGACTTTGCTAGAAGAGTGTTGGTGATAAGGCAGTGAAGCACACGAGTAAATGGATGATCGATATTCATAAAGGAGATGTTGTCCTATCTGATGTGTTGGCCTTTCCAAAAACTAGTAAACCGCTCCCATACCGCCTCAAAGTTGAAGTTGTGGGGGTAGTAGTGATTTCCGTCACTTGGCTATCCATAGACGGTGTTGAACTGCTACAGCATCATTGTAAACTTGGTCTTGTAGAGACAGAAACATATCTTTCATGGCCCCCAGCCATCCCCATGCTCCAGAATGTTGCTAGTCTCCAAGGATGCCATGAACTCACAGACGAGGTCATGCTATGTAGGCCAGTTGCTGAAGAAGGGATGGTCACCTACTAACCCCTTATGCTCCCTGACCATCTGCATGCTTCCAGTGAAGTCGTTGGACACAAGGAAGGCACAATCTCCATATTGTGTACCAACAATCACCCGCTTGTGCAACTCCTTATATAATTTCTTGTTGTCAGGATTGGGATGGGTTGTCTGGCTTGGTTTTGGAACCAAGTGAGGAACCCCGACCGGTGAAGAAGCCTCCTCCCTTGTAGAAATCTTCATTGGATGAATAATATTAGAGAGATTAGAGTTTGGTGTAGTATTTGGATGCTCATAGATGCTCACGGCTGCTTGATCTCCTCTTTCTGTTGAGTTTCCATTCCAGTAGTACATTTTTATGCATTCAAATATATCTATATAATTATTCATGCGCCACCCATTGGATGATCTTATGCCGCTAGTTTTTGATCCCAAGTCTGAAAGGACTTTCTATCACTTAAATTGACAAAATCAACTTAGGATGGATGAAGAGGAGGATGCCTATATGATTGAGTAGGTACTTGATCTTGAAAGAGAGTTGGTAATGGCTGAACACATGGCCCAAGAAGCCAACTTATGCACAATTTATATCGTTTAGCAAGAGGATGTAGAAGTCACTGAGAGGGAGGCTGAGAGACAAAAACAGTTAAAAGATTTTTCCACTCCAAAAATCAGATACGCACAACACACAGTTGTGCCATAAATAATTACTGCCCCTCAATTTGAGATATGCACTCAGTGGATCACCATTCTTCAGGCCAACCCATTTTCTGGGAACTAGGGTGAGAGTTGTCAACATCACCTCTAACATTTCACAAACCTCAGTTCCTTGACCAAAATCCTAAGTGTTTCTTAAGATGATATTAGACTTAGACTTTTCAAATACTCTCTCTCTTAGGGAAAGCCAACAGTTGGTGCCATGCCATAGAGAGTGAAAACCTTATCACCACTTGGGAAACACTTCAAATTTTTTTTTGGATAAATAGTTCTCCCTTCCCGTACTTATGAGATCAGAGGACAAATTATTTTATTTTGAGTGGTCCATGGAGAAACCTTAGGAGAAGCTTTGGATATATTTAGGGAACTCCTTTGTCATTGCCCCCATAATGACATATCACAATCTCAACTCTTTCATATATTTTATCGTGGTGTTGATGATGACACCAAGAAAGTTCTTGATTCCTCATCTAGAGGAAAATTCATTTTCTAAAACCTAAGCAGTGCAGGGGAGGTAGTTAAAAGAGCATCTGAAACCCAGGCTAGACTAGTGGGGTACTAAATGTTGCAAGGTTGGGATAAAGAAAGACATTCATACTATTGTCAAAGATCTTAAATTGATCTCTTTGATACAATATCACTTGGAATCCTTGTTTAATGCCTATGAATGACAACCTCAACAAGTGAGGGATACTAAATCTCTATGAGGGATATGCCAAGGGTATGATTAAGATACCCTTCAATGACAATATCTATACAACACCCCTATGCAGCCCGATGTTGGTAAAAAAGTTCATGACCTTAACTCTATCCATAGTAACCCGGGCCAGGCTTACTACAATCCAAACAAAACTAAATACCATCTCGAAATTCAATATGGAAACCCCTCAGGATCTGAAAAATCTCAACTTACCCCTCCACAAAGACCTTTACAACTCCAAGCAAACTATCATCCACCACCAAGTTTCCCATACAATAAAAAGTAAAGGAATTTTGGGAACCAAAGGGACTTTAGGGGCAATTTCCAAAACTGTAAATTGTACCAAAGACAACAACATCAAAACCTTCATAAACCACCACCTAAATTGAATGTCCCCACCCCTATGGAAGATGATAGGATTTCAACCTGAGAGAAAATCATAATAGAACACCAGAAGTCCAACGACACTCAATTTGCTTGTCTATTTGCCCAACAAAAAACCCCTATAGGGACCTTCGCTAGAAAACACAAAAACAACCCAAAACATCCCGAACAAGTAAAGGTTGTCTCCACCCTCTCGGGGAAGACTCATACTCCTCCCCAGACTAAACCGCAGTTGTCTCCTTGGACTTTGAGGATGATGATATCATGGTCATTGAAACTCCTCCCTCACCCATTCCTACCATACCTACTCCATCCATCCCCTCTCCTGTGGTCCTACCTATGGAAATTGACAAGCCAGAAATTCCCATTTACAAACCTCATCCACCTTACCAGGCCCACCTAAAGCAAATTAAGCTTGAAACCAATTTTGTGAAATTTAGGAAAGTCATTAAAAAGTTGCATGTGGATATTCCCATTCTTGATGCTTTAGATGATATGTCAGACTGGTTAAAATACATGAAATCTCTTTTGACAAGGAAGTACCACACTGACAAGCATGAGACAATCATGCTTGATAGGACCACATTTGATATTAACCAAAGAAAGATGTAAGAAAAGAAGAAAGACCCTGATTCCTTTGAGATTAGGTGCTACGTAGGTGATCATGCTTGCAGGAATGGTCTTGCAAATCTGGGCACTAGTATTTCTATTATTCCTTGTAGTCTTCGTAGGAGTCTAGGCTTTGTTGACAAGTTCTTTATCGTCATGACCATCCAATTAGCTGACTCATCCATGAAAAAAACCATTGGTGTCATTGAAGACATACATGTAAGAGTTGGGAAGGATTCCTATGTCCAATTAGACTTCGTTATCATGGACATAAAGGAAGATTTAAGGTACCCCATCATCATTGGCCATCCCTTTTTGGCCACCACCTATTCCTTGATTGATGTTGCGGCCAAAACCATTTTCTTCCACTTAGGAAAACAAACCTTAAAGTTTAGGGTATTAGAAAGCATGTACATACCAAGCTTCAAAGAAGAGGTCTATCTTCTTGATTGTATTGAGTAGATGCAACAATTGAGACAAGAATGGGAATTAGTTAAGGATCCCCTCCAAAATGCCCTTCTGACCCCTATTGATTGTGGATTTGAAGATGAGAAATTGGAGCAATTCAGACATCATCTCGAAACCTTTGGGGAGATTTATGATGAGGAGTTTGAAGAACTAAAAATGATCTCCGTTGTAGAAGCAAGACCTGAACCCCTCAAGGAAGCCGACATGAAACCCCTCCCTGAAGGTCTTATGTGTGATTTCCTTGATGAGCAAGAGCTTTATCTAGTTATCATTAACTCGGATCTCACCCATGAATAGGAAACCAAGCTAATGACTAAACTTAGGAAGATGAAATTTGCCTTAGGATAGAAAATGGCTGATTTGATAGGAATAGATCAATCCATTTGCATGCATAAAATTCCTATGGTAGAAGAGTACAAACCTTCTACAGACCCTCTAAGGAAATTGAATCCCAACATGAAAGAGGTAGTGTGTCTAGAGGTTATCAAGATTTTGATTTTAGGGATCATCTACTCCATCTCCGACTCTCCTTCGATTAGCCAGTTCAGGTCTTCCCCAAGAAAGGGGGTACCACTATCGTAAAAAATGACAATGATGAGCTTATTCCCACTCACACTGTCATAGGGTGGAGGATGTGTATTTACTATAGAAAACTGAACAAGGACACTAGGAAAGATCATTTTCCCCTTCCCTTCCTAGATCAAGTACTAGAGCACCTCGCCCATCTAAAATATTTTTTCTGTCATGATGGCTATTCAGGTTTCTATCAAATCCCCAATCATCATGATGACCAGGATAAAATGATTTTTATTTGCTCATTTGCCACTTATGCATTCAAGAGAATGTCGTTCAGGTTGTGCAGTGCTCCAGCTACCTTTTTGCAGTGCATGTCTGCTATTTTCACTGGATTGATCGATACCATCCTGGAGGTTTTTATGGATGATTTCTCTATCTATGGAGATACTTTTGAATCTTGTATTCATCATTTATCTCAGGTTTTGGAAAAATATGAGGAAACAAACTTGATCCTCAATTGGGAGAAGTGTCACATTATGGTGTCTGAAGGAATTGTTTTAGAACTTATGGTGAGCAACCATGACATTGAAATGTATAGAGCCAAGATCAAGGTCATCTCAAAACTCCCACCACCTTCTTCCATCAAGGACATTCATGCCTTCCTTGGGCATGTGGGTTTTTATAGGCATTTCATCCGTGACTTTTCTAAGATCACCAAACCCTTGACTAATCTCCTTCAAAAATACACTCCTTTTGTGTTTGATAAAGCTTGCATGGACACTTTTCTTTGTTTGAGGATGCCCTCATTTCTGTTCCCATCATTAGGGCTCTAGATTGGTCCCTACATTTAGAGTTAATGTGTGATGCGAGTGATTATGTCGTTGGTGCTATTCTTGGACAACGTATTATTAAATAACACCATGTGAGTAACTATGCATCCAAAACTCTTGATGAAGCCCAGCATAATTACACAACTACCGAAAAGGAAATGCTATCCATAGTATATGCCTTTGACAAATTCTGCTCATATTTGGTAGGTTCTAAAGTCATTGTTTACACAGACCATGCGGCGATTAAATATTGGATGACCAAAAGGATGCCAAAGCTCGCCTTCTTTGTTTCGTCCTTTAACTTCAAGAAATTGACCTAGAATCCTAGATAAAAAAGGGTTGTGAAAATGTTATTATTGGCCATCTTAGTGACCTTGATTTTTTTGATGATGATGGCATCTCCATAAATGACTCCCTTCCTATTGATAAATTGTTAAAGATGAAATCCCAATATCCTTGGTTTGTTGATTATATAAATTTTCTAGCGGCAACTATATTGCACCGCAAATGTAAGGGACATTCTAAGGCTAAATTTTAACAATATAATTTAGGATGATCCATATATTTTTATATTGTGTGCAGATTGACTTTATCATAGGTGTGTTGCTAAGGAAGAGGCTCATGACGTAGTTGAGTAGTGCCATGATGGACCCACTAGAAGTCACATGAGCTCTCAGGAAACTACTAGGAAGGTCTTACAATTTGGGTTCTTCTTGTCTACTTTATTCAAAAATTCTTACCATTTTTCCCTTTCTTGTGATGATTGTCAAAGGGTCGACAACATATATAAGAGGGACCAAATGCCCATGACTTCTTGGTAGGAGATTGAAATTTTCAACATGTGGGGATAGACTATATGGACCTATTCCCTTCTTCTTGCAAGTAAAAATATATCTTGTGGCTATTGAATACGTTTCTAAATGATTTGAAGACATCCCCACCAAAACATGTGATTCGAATACTATGAAGAAATTCTTCAAATATATCATTTTTCTTCGATTTTGGGTACCTCGTATTGTAGTTTCTAGAGGTTCCCATTTTTTAGAGAAGAGTTTTGAGTCCTTGTTGAAATGGTATGAATTCGGTAATAAGGTTGCCACCCCTTACCACCCTTGGACTAGTGGTCAAGTTCAGGTGTGAAGTAGGAAAATCAAGTCCATTCTAGATAAAATAGTAAATTGCACTCGAATTGATTGGGCTTTAATACTCAATGATGCTTTGTGGGCATATAGAACTGCCTACAAAACCCCCCATTGGAACCACTCCATTCAAATTCATTTATAGGAAAACATGCCATCCGTCGACAGAAATTGAGCATAAGGCCTATTGGGCCATCAAAACTCTTAATTTTGACTTAACTGTTGTAGGTGAAAATTGCTTTTTGCAAATTCAAGAGTAAGATGAGCTCCAAATGATGGTCTATGAAAAGTCAAAAATTTACAAAGACAAAACCAAACTATGACATGATGGTCATATTATGCGAAAGGACATTAGGGAAGGCGATAAAGTTTTAATGTATAACTCTAAATTAAGACTTTTCCTGGAAAACTTAAATCTAGATGGAACTTTTCTTCTGTAGGATAAATTTTTAGGTGAGTTTAAGGTTAACTGAGATAGGCTTAAATGGTACATCACCATTAGGTATTTCTTATCTTCGGAGGCATGTCAACTCTCCTTACCCAAATACCTCAACTTGATGAACCCCCACCTCCCCCTCCCGAACCTGAAATGACTCCCTAATCTAGCTTTTTTGGGCCTTTAACATTATATTAGGCACTTATTGGGAGGCAATGTAATATTTTAATCTTTTGCAAAAATCTTTTATATTTGTCTTAGATAACACTTTTGTTCACATTTCAGACACTTAGTTCTTGTAAAAAAAATGAGAGGTTGGAAACCCACCCTGTTGTTTGTTTAATGATATCCAAATTCCCCACCAGGCCAGACAGCTGTTTGGTGCTCGGAATATCTCATCCATCAAAAGCATCTTCTCCAAAATCCTGGTTGGTTGGAATTTAAAAATTATTGACTTCCATTTCCATGCATGACGATTGTCTGATATGACCAAGATGGTCATCTCGGCCGCAACGGGGCACAATCAAGCGGGATTAAAAATTCAAACCATCCTGAAAGGTGAAGCGTCAGCCTTGAAGCATCAAACCACCAGATGATAGTCTATCTGACACGAAATGACCATTTAGGTTCTCCAGTATGCCTGTAAGATACGTCACTCAACAGTGAGTGACACACCACTCCAAGCTTCTACTTCTCTTACCTTGAAGTTTTGTTTCTCTGCCCAGACGACCAGTGTAACATCCCAAGATTTGAGGCATCCTATAAATGATCTTATAAGGAATGATTGGAATACCCATATCACCAAGGTCCACCTCCTTTTCTGGGAGCCCATTACTAAAGAACTCCAGAGTTAAGTGTGCTCATCTTGGAGTAGTACTAGAATGGGTGACCAATCGGGAAGTTGATCTTGGCTTGCACGTGAGTGAGATTAAAGCACGTAGTTAAGGCTAGTCGTTGTCTTTGGGGCTAGTCATCATTCGTAAAACTCTACTTGGGCCTTGGGCAGTGGCACATGAGTTACAAATGGTATTAGTGCCAGAACCCCTCTTATAGGTGGGGCCCACATGGGCATGTGGCATGCCATTCTTGAGTCATACAGTCCAGGCATGTTGGTAAGGGTTGTCCATGGTTGACGTAGCCATCCTTGCACTGGTATTCCGTGATTGGGAGTTGGGTGTCCATGGGCCATTTTGGGTTGCATTGAAATGGGGTGATATTATGAGGCCATATAATTGACCCTTGATGAGGACGTCAAGAGTCTAAGTGGGGGAGATTATAACATCCTAGGATTTGAGGCCTCAGATAAAATGATCTTATAAGGAATGATTGGACTACCCATATCACCAAGGTGCCCCTCCTTTTCTGGGAGCCCATTACTAAAGAACTCCATAGTTAAGCGTGCTCAAATTAAAGTAGTATTAGGATGGGTGACCAATTGGGAAGTTGATCCTAGCTTGTGCGTGAGTGAGATTAAAGCGCGTAGTTAAGGCTAGTGGTGGGATTTGGAGTCAGTCATCATTCGTAAAACTCTACTAGAGCCCTGGGTAGTGGGCCCAGGAGTTACAACTTCCATAACCGTGAGAAGCCCAACTCGCCATTCCAGTAGACCGCCTCCTAACCAAAAATGATCATGTCGCATTCTTCCCCCAGAAGGCCCGTCGGCCCCACCAATCCATGCCATGTCACTATTGTCTCACCGTGGAGATGGTCACCATTTTATTCTTGTCCTTGCTCCACTTCATTAGCCAACTGACTTAGAGGAGAAGTCCACCACCTTGTAGATGACCATCTACCCAGACCTTGATGATCGTTCTGTAGCCAGACGCTTGTCACATCTCTAAGATAACCCTCTCACTAGCATACATCATTGCTCATCAACCAAGTCGTCACACCACTGCTTTCCTTGTCAGACGTGCGACCCCTTCCCATTCTGGCAATCATTTCCTCTACATCGGGAAGTCATTTCACTGACCTCAGACGCCCGACTCACCTCTAAGATAACCGTCTCACACAGCCTAATCACCATCAACTGAACACTCAGCAACACATTTGTTGTTATGGTCAGTCATGAAACCAAACGATCAGTTGACTATCTCAGATGAATATTTCATCATACTCAAATGACCACCTTCGTCTCTTCAAGCAGTCATTTGTTTTGCACTAAGCGACTGTCTGGAAAGCACCATTACGCCTGTTTGATGACCACTCTAGCAGCAAATCATCATGTCCGAGGGAGAGTCAAGACGTAGTTTCCTCAACAGCTTGTGTAATGGCAAGCAGCCTACCAAACAAATAGTTTCTCGTGAGCCACCTCATCATTCGACTGTAAGGCCGGGGGTTCACATTGAGGATCTAGCTAGAGATTCGTCCCCAAAAGTGGCCTCAAAAATGTGATGTGATATTGAAAAGCTCGATTCCATAATGGTGTCCAAGCAAGGATGATCAACATCTCGTAGTGACTCTGACTCTACCGTGCCTTGACTACCCAACATAGCTCCTACTTTGGAGAATTATGCACAATTTGTCCATGATGAGCTCTACAAAACGTTCAAGAAGACCACCATGATTGATGTCTCTCTTTCTCATTGGGCATGCGGCATCACCCTTGTTGCACTTGGCATTCGAGAAACGATCAAAAACATCCTATGGAAGAATCACATTCTTATCTTTCCATATCATGTCACTCTAGTATATATTGATTTGACAGTGGAGTTCATCACTACTTATCACCGATACCAAATTTGGGGACAATCCAGTTGCAAAGCCCGAGTCTTTGGTGATGATTTTGATATCTCCACCAGGCGGGTGACCTACATGATACATGATGGAGCCAACAATTATTGACTCACCCAATGCATGGACTGCCACCATGACATTCATCCTAATAACTACTACATAGAGAAATTCAAGGAGGACATCACGGGGCATCCACCCAAGAAACCTAGATGCATGAAGGCCTATACCATCCACAACCCGGGGGTCTGTTACCTTCATCACATCCTATCCCCCACATTCTTCGGTAGGGAAGGTACTCAGGGTATTATTACTCTTTCTGAGCTATATACACTATGGTGTCTTATGAACAACGTGCCCTACAACGTGGGTTGTGCCATGATTGACCAACTTCACTACCATGCCACATGTACCACTTATTCCTCTTATTCTATTGGCCATGTAGTCAAGTATATTGTTCTTTTCTTGGGCCACACTCATATCCCATTCCAGCCACTAGCCCTAAAGCGTCACTAGATTGACCTGGCCTATTTGAAGGGGTGCAAATTCATCCGTTTGAGTACTAATCGAGTCTACTACTTGCTTTTTAAGGACTCTTAGGTGGTCCTCAAGCTTCCCCGCCATGCTAGGTTTGCATCCTCCAACCTAATTTTTGACTTGATATATCTGCCAGTGCATGTCGCATGATTTCTTTTGCAGGAACCTAATATTGATGACGTCCCTGACCCCACGACCAATAGGAGGAGTGTATCCATGGAGGCAGATGGGGAGGAGACTGGACCACCATTGCCACCTTCATTACACCGCTCTAGGAGACACCAAAGCAATGAGTAAGGCCCCAAGGAAACTTATGGCTTTTATGTGTCTCAGACTAGCTAGAGGAGATCTAGAACAAGGAGTGGCAAGGTCATCAACTCAACCACATGTATTTGACGCAACACTCCCACGAGTCCTGGCATGTGCACTAGGGCTACCACGATGCCAGCATACCTTAGTATGAAGAGTATGGGCGCATCAGGTTTGCCCTAACCCTAACTCCCATTATTGGGGTAACTAATACTACAAACCTCCATCATCTTCACATTTTCCACCTCCTGATCCACTATTTATTTAACATTTCCACATGCTATTTTGTACAAATTTTTGTGCACTTTGTGGTCAAATCTCATATTAATATTGCATGACTTATCAGTATTAGCATGCGTTACTCAATTGCATCAAATTTGCACAATTTTAATGTTTTCAAGTAATTTAATAATTTTCTAGAGCTTATGTTTGAATTTTTTGCATTTCAGGAATGTTTAAGAAACTATACAGCTCGGTACTACCGACATCGATGTCGTTGGTACCGACAATTGCTCAGTATTGAAGAGGAACTGAATCAAAAAGACTCAGTAGTACTGATGGGACTGTCAATACTACCGACGAGGTTACATCATTTTGACAAAGAAATTCAAAGCAACTCACTACTATCGATAGACAGTTGATAGTACCGACAACTTGATAGGTGGCGAAGTTAAAGAAGTCAGTAGTATCAATAGACTGAGATCAAGAAAATCTAAAAGTTGTGTTTAATCCAACGATTGAGGTTCGAACTCACCTTAAGTCATGCCTATGACTAAGAGGAGTTAAATCCTAACTTAATGATCAATATTTTTCCATTGCACGACAAGGAGAGCAAGGGTAGGAGATAATGAACAAGAAGGAAGGTAGCAAATTAGTACATTTGCAAGAAGGGAGTGTTTGAACCATCTAATTCAGGGGTTCTTCATGTTCTCCACATTTTTCCTTTCTCCTTTGATGCCTTTGGCTATGGAATCTATGAGGGGATAATCCCCACATTCCTTAGGAAATGGAGTAGCCTGGTTATGCATTGTATACCATGGATAGTATTTGCATTTTTAGTTTCTTTGAAAAAGGAATTTAATAGTCAGAACTCATAGAAATAGACATCTCATAAAACCCTTTGGGAAAGGTGATTTAACAACGTGAGGAGATACCTATAGAATATGATAAGGCACCTATCTAATAACACAACCGATACGAGAGTGGGATTGGTATTAGGTTACATAGTGAACTACACCATGACAATGGGTAATTCTTTCTATAGGATCGTAATCCAAAGTTGGGAGAAATCTTTATTAATTTACTAATATTAAAAAGCAATGTTAACTATGGTGAAACTATTATCCTAAGGAATTAATTAAGAGTGAGAACAACAACCATAATTTAGATTTCTTTTCTGTTTAGACAACCAAACCAATCAATCAAATTTTCTTCGACCTAAGTTGATCACACTACAGTTAGTGCTATTCTCTGAAGTAACATTTCCCTGTGTTTGACATCCGGGCCTCATAGGCCTATATTACTACGATAGTGTTCACTTGCATTACGAGCTTATAAAAAAAACTATCAAGTTTATAGCACCATTGATGGGGAGACGATAACTTCAACACTACGACTGGTGTAGTCGGCCATTCTAGGCCAACCTTTTATTTATTTATTTTTCTCTTAAATCTAAATAAATATATCACCAGGCTTAGGTCAGGATGAACTCCTTCGTAGAGAACAAGAGTATGAAAGATCCATGGATAGATTCAATAGAACTCCACCACCTACACCTCCCCTTGGAAGGCATGATCCACTTGAGAAATCTGAGCCAGTAGAAATGGGTGACCAAGCAGAAAGAAAACAATATAGGAAAGGATCAAGGCTTCCTCTTCTACTGCTCAAAAAGGGCCATTCAAAAGACAATAAATCAATGTCAACAGATACAAGATCGAGCTAGGATTGGTGTCATTGGTCAAATCATAGGTCTTTCATGGACACAGTTCTGAGGACCCTATCACACACATTAGTAATTTTGTCGAAAGATGTGATATGATCAAGATAGATAAGATACCAGAGATTGTCATATACTTGAAGCTATTCCCATCATCTTTGGCAGAAAGTGCTAAGTCTTGGTTTCAAAACCTTGACGATGAGTGCATTGATATGTGGGATAAAATGATTGATGCTTTCGTCAAGTGGTACTTACCTCCACAACACACAAATGACCAGGTAAAGAAGATCCATAACTTTAGATAGCAAGCTGACAAGTCATATTCTGAGGCATGGGAGAGATTCCAAAATATGTTGTGGAAGGTCCCCCACCATGGAATTGATTTGATAGGTTAGGCAAAGATCTTCTACTATGATCTACACAAGGGAGACTGGATGATGCTTGAAAGAAGAAGAGTAGGTTTCCTCCTCAACAAAAAACTTGCCCACAATCATGAAATCTTAAGGAACATTTCTAAGAACCAAACATGGTGAGATGAGAGAGAGAACCTGAAAACCCTTAAAAGTTGAGGGAGTCCAAGATCATTTCCATGCTGAATGAAAAACTAGATCTAATTGCTGAATAAAATTATGCTAAGGATGGACATTCTTCAGAAGGTGAGAATGAGGAGTGTAAATTTGCACGCCAACAACAACAATACATGAAAAATGGCTATTCTTGGAAGGAAGGATCCTAAGTTCTCCTGGAAGGACCCCAACAATTTTCAAAAAGACCCATCCCAAGTTCAATAGTGTAAGACAATCAGGTTGGTGGCCAATCACAATATCAATAAGATAGGTGTCCCAATAACCATATTAAAGAAATGCTCAGAAAGCTATTAAGCCAAAATGAAGTGTTGATTGGACAGACTCAAAGCAAACTTCAGAAATAAGGGGCACAAATCTATAGTATTGAAACACAAATTAGAATTCGAAGTGGCTACCTTGAAGAAGTCAAGCCAGTAGGGGTTCCCATCCCACACCAATGTTCCTTCTGGAAATCAACATGCATGATAGTTTTACCCCGTAGTGGTAGGAAGTTTCTGAATGATGCACCATCTAGTTCAGATGTAGGTGAAACTACAAGAGCTTCAGACAAGGAAATGACAATGGATGTATCTGAACCTGATGTTGTAGGAGAGGAAAAGACAGTTGAGGAAGAGGTGAATGATATAGATGAAACAAGGAAAAAGGCATATATCCCACCTCATCAAAGGAAAGTAGTGAATTTGGTTCCTTTGTCAAATTGTCTGAAGGCAACAAAGGATGATCAATAATTTCATAAATTTTTAGATAGCTTTAGAAAATTGCATCTCAATATCCCTTTAATTGATGCAATTGAGAAAATCTCTTCTTATGGAATGTTTGCAAAACATTTGGTCAAGAAGAAAAGGAGGATAGATGATTCTGAGATTGTAGTTCTAAAAGAGCAAGTTAGTGCATTCATACTAGGTACATTGCCACCAAAAAGACAAGATCTGAACAATTTCAATATATCTTGTTTTATTGGGTAGGCAAAGTTTGGAGAGGACTTATGTGGTTTAGGGGCAAGTATCAACCTTATTCCCTTGACTACTTTTATGAAGTTAGGTCTACAGGAGTTCAGAAAGAGCAATATGACTATTCAATTGGAAGACAATTATGTGGTGAGGTCCTATGGGATTTGTGAAGATGTTATTGTCAAAGTAGATAAGTTTGTCTTTCCAATAGACTTTGTTGTTTAGGAGATGCAGGATGGACAAGGCAATGAGCTGCTATTGGGGAGACCATTCCAAGCCACTACTGACATGATTGTAGAGATGGGCTGAGGAAGACGTACTTTGGGCAATAGGGAGGAGAAATTCAAAATCATAATGTTCGATCCTACATAGACTGCAAAAGCTAAAGCTCAATGTCATATATTGTAGGAGGTCCATGAAAACATATCACTATTTTTGGGGAAGACATTTCTTGAGATGGCACATGTGATTACACAAGTGCACAAGGGAACACAAGTGGTGCATATATTATAAAACGCAAAGGATATATCTCTAAAAAAGGTAGTGTGACATGCCAATTATGAAGAAGAGGAATTATGCTCATGAAAAATTGAAGAGGTGACCTCAACCTCTCTTGTCTAGGCATACTCACAAGTTCCTATAGAAGCATGTCGCATGAATCTGATAGATGATTGTACCAGACAATGTTATTTGAAAGAGTGAATTTTGCTTCTTAGGATCTTTCCATGTTACTATATAAGGAACTTTGAGGATTCAAGACTACCCCCACTACCACTATCTTCATCTTTGTTGAGTACCCTTGAGTTAGAGTTGAAGCCATTGCCACCTCATTTGAAATACATTTTCTTGGTGGCTGAGGAGAAACTTCCAGACATTATTCCAGCTTCACTAAGCATGCGGGAAGAGGAGCAACTCCTTGTGGTGCTAAAGAACCATCGAGTTGTATTTAGCTGGTCAGTGGCGGACATAAAGGACATCTCCCCTAGTTTATGTCAACACAAGATCATATTAAAGGAAGGAGCAAAAGTTGTAGTGCAACCTCAACAATGACTCAACCCCATCATGACAGAGGTAGTGGAAAAAGACATAGTTAAACTTTTATGTGTGTCTATTATATATGCTATCTTTATTCAAACTAGGTTAGTCTAACCCAGGTGGTTGCTAAAAAGGGAGGATTAACGGTCACCACAAATTCTGATGATGAGTTGATCTCTACTAGACTAGTGATTGGGTGATGTGTTTGCATTGACTATAAATGTTTGAATGTCGCGATGTTAAATGACCATTTTTTGCTTCCTTTGATCGACCAGATTTTAGAGAGACTTGTCGGGCGCTCTCATTTTTGTTTCCTTGACGGTTACTCGGGATACAATTGGATTTCTATCGAGCCAAACGATCAAGACAATTCAACATTCATTTTCTCCTATGGCACATTTGTGTATCGTCATATGTCGTTCGATCTTTGCAATGTTCCGACCACATACCAGCGATGCATGTTTGCAATTTTTTTTAAATGGTAAAGTGATGTATGGAAGTGTTTATGGATGATATTTTTGGTGTATGGGGATTCATTTGATGATTTCTTTGAAAATCTTGATAATGTTTTGCAAAGATGCGAGGACACTCACTTTGTGTGAAATTGGGAGAAGTGTCGCATGATGGTGATTGAAGGAATTGTCCTGGGACACAAAGTATCCAATAGAAATGTGGAGGTAGACCCAATAAAAATAGAGGTAATCTCCAAACTACCTCCACTGACATCAATGAATGAAGTAAGAAGTCTACTAGGACACACTGGATTTTATTGCCGCTTTATCAAGGATTTTTCAATGATTGCTAAAACGCTCTATGAATTATCCTAAAAGGATGTCAATTTTAAATATGGTAAGAGATGTTTGAAATATTTTGTGGTGTCGAAAGAGAAGCTAGTCTTCACACCCATTCTCCTGGCTCTAGATTGGAGCAAACCTCTTGAGCTAATGTGTGACACATCAAATTACATTGTAGGGGTTGTTCTAGGCCAATGTTGAGACAAAGTCACTGTCGTCATATATTATGCATCTAAAACTTTAAATGATTCCCAATTTAATTATACAACAATTGAAAAAGAATTGTCGGCGGTTGTTTTTTCTTGTGAAAATTTTCGTCAATATATGTTTGTGGCTAAGTTTGTGGTATGGAAAAATGATGCATCTATTAAATACTTATTGTGGAAAAAAGATTCTAAGCCTGGGTTGATACAGTGGATGTTGTTATTGTAAGAATTTGACATAGAGATCAAGGATAAAGATGGTACCAAGAATGTGGTGGTAGATCATCTATCTTGGATTGAAATGGTGGATGAAAAGGATATTAGAATACCCATTTTGGAAGAGTTTCTTGATGAGCAACTCTTTGCTATAAAAAGAAAAGACCAACGGTTCGCAAACATAGTGAACTACTTGCCATGTGGAAAGAGGCTAGGACATTAGGGAACAAGGAGAAGAAAAGAATCTTCCACTCCTTGAGGTACTATATATGGGATGACCCCATTCTGATTTGGTAATGTCAAGATGGTATTATGAGGAAGCGTGTGTCGGATTGTGAATTTCAGAGTATTTTGGCACACTATCATTCTTTACCTATAAGAGGTCATCATGCTAGTTATAGGATAGTTTCTAAGGTCTTAGAATGTGGTTTTTATTGGCTGACAATTTTTGAAGATCCATACAATTTTGTCCGTCAGTGTGATACATGTCAACATGTAGGTAATATCACAAAAAGAGATGAAATTCCTCTGAATGTTTTTTAGGAAGTAGATATATTTGATTAAATGTGTGTAGACTTCATGGGACCTTTTGTGTCTTCAAATTCTAACTTCTATATATTACTTGTTGTAGATTATGTATTTAAGTGGGTGGAAGAAATTCGATCATGCACCAATGACACATAGGTGGTATGTAGATTTGTAAAATACTACATTTTCTACATGTTTGGGGTTTCTAGGTTGATAATCAGTGATGGTGGTTCTCAGTTCACTAACAAGAAATTTGGGATTATTTTGACTAAGTATGGTGTGAAACACAGAGTAGGTACTTGATACCATCCCAAACTCAAAGACATGTTGAAGTGACAAATAGGGAGATAAAGAAGATTTTGGAAAAGACTGTTTTGAACAACATGACCAACTGGAGCGTGTTTCTCAATGATGCTCTATGGGCATATAGGACCTCTTATAAAACACCTATAGGTACTACTCCATATAGGTTGGTTTATGGGAGGGATTTTCATTTTCCCGTGGAGTTAGAGCACAAGACTAAGAGAGCTCTACAGAAACTCAATTAAAATTTGGAAAATGTAGGGAAAAAGTGATTGTAAGAATTGAATTAATTAGATGAGCTTAGGTTTGATGCTTGTGAGAGTTCTAAAACAAATAAGGAAGGAACTAAGCAATTTCATGATTGCCATATTTTGAATAGGATGTTCACTCCAAGACAAAATTTCTTTTGTTTAATTCTAGGTTGAAGCTACATCCTAGTGAGTTGAGGTCTAGATGGAGTGGAGCCTTTAAAGTGATTAGGGAATTTCCCATGGAGCTGTGGAGATTAGTAATGGGGTTGAGCCATTCCTTGTCAATGGCCAGCATCTCCAACATTACTTTGGGGAAGATGCATTGAGGAAAAAGGATGAGTTGAAGCTCGTTGAGCTTCACTAATCCAATGAGTTTTGGATTGTCGAGCCTATGAGGTAAAATAAAGGCACTTGTTGGGAGGAAACCCAACCATCATTTATTTCCTTTACATTCTAAATATATAGTCTTTAGTTGCATTTTCTACTTTTACTTGATGTAAAAAAGGTACCTTGATGCATTTTTATGGAGCACACAGGCTGAAAAAGTTAGTACTACTGAGCCCAAAACTTGGTACTACCAATGATATTACAAGGATAAAGATGCAATCGAATCAAAAATTGGTACTACGGAGCCCAATCTCGATATTATCGATGAGAATACATGGAATTTTGATAAATTGATTTCTACATCTCGGTACTATCGACATATGCCAGTAGAACCAACTTTCTACATAGATGAGGGCCAAATACCTAATAATGACTCAGTACTATCGACCCAACGTCGATAGTACCAATTACATTCTCGGCCCCATGTTTGATACAAAGAGCCCTAACTCAGAAGCACCAACACATTTGAACATTTCAGTACTATCGACTGAGAACTCCACCCACATATGCTAGGATCTATGGAAGCCTTATCGTAGTATAGTTAAGGGTCGAATCCACAGGACAACAGTCTTGTTGAGAGCAACAAGATGGAAAATGTTAGAATCTCACTTAACCTCTTAGCAGTTGGTATCTAGATCGAAAAGTTGGATTGGTTGTTTTTAGACTAAGTGCAAGTAAAACAAAGCAAGAAAGTAAATTTATGGTTGTTAACAATGATAAGAAACCACTAGGATGTGATCGAATTTCGCCACCACTACACATGGATCAAAACATGCATCATAAAAACATAACTTGCAATAAGCGTCTAAACAGTTAGTATCTTTGTAGATTTAGTTTCCTTTCGGAGAACTAACTATGAGAAGTGTGGGAATGTTGCAATGCCAAACATCCCCGAATGAATGGTCACCTACTTTACATCATTCCCTTCGCAAAGTGTGTTCCTTGACTTATCAAGGTTGTACTTTCATACGTCAACTGATTCCATTTCATAGTATGAAAGTACAACGATGGAAGTGAGTTTACTCCACTTCTTGAGAAACACTCCTAGATACCGAAACAGATGCATGGTGGATACATGAATCAAGAACCAACATTCAATCAGGATTCGAATCTGATAGTAAAAACGTAGACAATTCATACTAAAAGATAAAAGATAACACGAGTTGGTGATCAAGAAACAAGCATTCATTAAACGATTGATGTCGAACTGAAAAGAAAGTATATCTCTATTGCAAACTATGGATTACATTGCATGAAATGAAAACATGGGTAGCGGGGATACTCCTCGCATCCTAGTGAATGAGACTACTCACTCATAGCTAGGGCAAAGAAGGAGGTGAGAAGAGAGAGAGAGAGAACGTCATCCCCACAAAGGAGAGAGGAAAATCAACCCCTTGGAAGCAGAGAGAATGATGATCTTCACACTTCACAGGTTGCTCGATGATGAGGTCTCCTCTACCCACCTTTTTTAGTGAAGAGAGAGAAAGCAACTTTAGGATGGAGTGTGGATCTTAGACTGACAGCCTTTGGGCGGAGGATGGTGGATGGAATAGCTCTGGAGTAGTAGAGGTAGCCTCTGGATGTCTGAAACATCCCCCTATTGGGAGGAACCCTCGGGTCTTATTTATAGGCTTTAAGTGGAGCCCAAACGCTTTAAGAAATTTTTCTTTGAAACCGTTTGGACCTTGAAACCATTTGGGCTCTGAGACCGTTTGGACCCTGTGACCGTTTGGACCCTGAGACCGTTTGGGCTCAGAGACCGTTTGGCTTCATGCGGTCTTGAGACCATGTGACTCCTTGTGGTCTTGGGACCGATTGCCTTCATGCGGTCTTGAGACCGTGTGACTCCATGCGGTCTCGGGACCGGTTGGCTTCATGCGGTCTTGAGACCGTGTGACTCCATGTGGTCTCGGGACCGGTTGGCTTCATGCGGTCTTGAGACTGTGTGACTCCATGCGGTGTCGGGACTGGTTGGCTTCATGCGGTCTTGAGACCGTGTGACTCCATGCGGTCTTGGGACCAGTTGGCTTCATGCGGTCTTGAGACTGTGTGGCTTCATGCGGTCTTGAGACCGTGTGACTCCATGTGGTCTTGAGACCATGTGAGGCTTTTGTGATTTTTTGTGTCTTTTTCTGTAAGTAAAAAGGGAGAAAAGTTAATCTAACAGTATATTTGCAATAAGAGAGGAATGTTAAGGGTTCTATCTAATTTATCTGAGAAAGAGTGTGGAAAACTGAGGAAAATTACTAAGATAGCATCACAAAATTGGAGGTTATCACCCCCCCAACTTAGAGTCTAGCTTGTCCTCAAGTTAGATAGAGTTGAGGCATGTAATGGCGAGGCGATTCTATTTAATTGATATTTCCATACTCTTGCTCCAATTCTAAACCAGAGGTCTCCTAAAGTTGTATCGGGGCCTTTTCTTGCCTTAACTATTTCAGGTATTGAGAGTTGCTTGGATCTCAAGTTTCTTCCATCTCTTGTAGCCTGCATTGGGACCACTTTTTGTTCCGTGCATGTCGTTGATTCTAATCAGTTTTATACTTCTCTGAAAATCCTATCAGCAGCTAGAGTGGGTATGAGGGTTGGCTAAAGGCTTGATGTGTAACTCCCCTTTCAAGTGAGGGAGGGGTTGTCTATGCTTTTAGGATCTCACTACTAGGCACGATACATCTACCTTTGTGAGGGCAGATGAATGTACCGGCCAGGCGAGTCCTTTATCAGCCTTTCATATATTTGGATACCTTAGGGTTTCACTACCGGGCACGACACATATGCCTTTGTGAGGGAAGCTGAATGTACCGGTCGGGCGAGACCTTTATTGGTTCTTCATATAGATCCTTATTCATGGAACAACTCTCATAGTTTTATTCAACACTCTGGCTTTTATTCGTAAACTCACAGGCTTAGGATTTGGATTTTTAGAAATTTTGATTTGGGCGGCCAAGCCTCTTTTATTTGAAGAGAAGAAAGT
The DNA here is from genome assembly GCA_963693085.1 of Alisma plantago-aquatica. Classification (NCBI taxonomy): domain Eukaryota; kingdom Viridiplantae; phylum Streptophyta; class Magnoliopsida; order Alismatales; family Alismataceae; genus Alisma; species Alisma plantago-aquatica. The sequence goes on from OY856414.1 coordinate 762,471,840, forward strand.
TGTTCTTAGAGTTGCTCGACATGCACTTATTTAGTTTCTACTAGTATTCCACTTGCAAGGCTTCATGGTTTGGATGTCACCTGATGTCCCTCCCTTCCTTGAGAGCGTTTGGCTTATTTCGGCCCTGATGTTGACCTGTGGAAAGTCAGATGTAGAATTGAAGCAAAAGCATGATAATCGAGTGTGAAGATAATTTATTAGTTCACCATTACATGTCTATGTGCTATTATTGTTGTTACTCCTTAGGACTAACTGGATTCTGAAGTTAGCTGGGGATGACTTTTTTCCAAGAGGGATATTATTCTTTATGAACATGATTTATTAAAACAAAAATGCAGTGTGCAAAGAAAAATTTTGTGCAGGATTGAAAGAGAAGATAGAGAGGGAAAGATTTAAGAATGATACATCTCCCTTGTCCAGTGTACTCCCCCCCTAACTTATCACTCACTTTGTCCTCAGAGTGTCAAAGTGATAGGTTGAGAAGTACAAGGACAAGGGCATCAGGCATTAGTTAGTCATGCATTAGCTCCATGTGTGCGAAGAAGATTAGCGGTGAACTTTCCTCATAACGCGTGGTAATCCACATCTATCATATCCTCTATTGGTCTTCCGAGGGCCATAATGGTGTACATCCAGTAGAGGACGTGGAAACCACGGTCGTTCAATTTGTGGAGTTGTTGTGGGCATTTGTGGCTGAAGGCGGGGCGGTGAAAATGTTCTTTACCATATGCCCATGTGTACTTGCTGAGAAGGGCATGTACTTGGTCAGAACACTCCTTCGCCACTTCTTCTGTAGGAATTCTTGGTGTTGTAGTGTATTTTTGCTGATCTGGATTGTACTGGCTGTCGAAACTATTGTATATGATTGTTGTTCCGTCGTGAAGATTTGTTGCCAATAACATCCAGTGTTCTGAATGAAGGAAAGGAATCATGATAAACTTCAGAGTTATATGTTGTAGGAAGGAAATGAGTGCCTCAGTTGTTCCAAAGTTCTTTAGCTTTAGAAGATCGTCCTTCATATAAGCGAATGCCATATAGTTTGTAGGGTGATTCTGTCCGAGAAGAAATTAATAGGCGACCATCAAACTTACGGATAGAGACCCTTTGATCTGTACAGTTTCTCGTAGCGCGTCTTCCATGACCAGAATGTCATCGGACATGGGTCATCTTTTTCGGCATAAAGCCTTGACATAATGAGGCGAAGTTCATTGTCAAAGAGGCTTTTGCAAGAGCTGAGGTCAAAATTGGGGAATGTTGGTGAATGGCAGACAGGGGGACCATTTGTGAAGATGTTCTGTTGATGGTCGCCCCGGTTAGAAACTCAGTAACCCCTTCATCATCCTCCAGATCGAAAGAGTAAGGGTTGCATTTCTTCTTCTCGGGAACCTTGGCGGGTTGTTGTTTCTCCAACTCCTCTATTGTTTGCCTGAATGGTTGTTTTGGAGGACGTTGGATGGCCAAAAAGAGATAGCGAGGAATTTCGTTAGGTGCCATTGTTGGGTCCTTGAAGAACCTTCTATCACATATTAGCTCCATGGTGTAACGACCTCACAGAGAATGAAAATCCACTGTGGCCAGTTTAGTGAAAGAGATTTGTTGATTGAGCGCTTGAATGTGACGTATAGCGTAGAAAGTGCAATCCCTAGATCCCTCTTGTGTTTGGGAATGGGGGTTGATGATTTGGAACCAGGGTTGGTTCCAACCATTGCAGAGGGATGGGCATGCAGCCCAGATTAATTTCAGTAGCCAGAAAGGGATGCATCTGGCCTCCCCGACTTTGATACCAACAAAATTAATTATTCCGGCCTTTAGTTCACTAGCACAGAAATTATACACCTTGGCATCTCGAGCTGCGGTGTTGACTATCATAAGTAGCTAGTGACCAGAGACTTGAAAGGGCACAGTTATATAGCGTGCCTTTCTGGCAATTCCCCTCTACAACCGTTCGATTGATTTGTTTTGTAATTTTTTATATATAAGACTCATAGCTAGAGAAGGTGATGCGTTAAGAACTGGTTGTTGCCCTTTAGAGCTTCTGTAAGTTTCGATAGAATTGGCAAGGAGGACACAGAAGACTACCATCTTCACCGCTGATTGTGGTTGAAGGATGGAGCGGAAGTCTTCGCGTGTCAACTTGTGTTGAGTCTTCATATTTTGGTAAATAATATCGCCCCCGTCTTTGGCATCATCTAGTATAGTGTTTAGGATGAATATGTCTTGAGCATCAAGAGTAGAGATGGCCGTCATATCAAGATCGTGCATCCTGTGTGGTAGAGGTGGCGGCGGGGGAAGCTCCTGCGGAAGGGGGGGAGAAGTCTTCTCTAAATCATCGATGTAGCGTTGTAGATCTTCTTCTTTATCAGAATCAGAAGTAGAGTCACAGTCTTCATCTGTATCTAAACTGACTCTTTTGGATTCTTCATGTTCTGGGGGAAAGGGCACCAATTGTTTTGGTGCAGAGAGAAGTTGAGCTGATGTTGCAGGTTGTTGACCTGTGTTGGTTCCAAATAATCATTGTTGGAACTTAGCGAAAGTTGCTTCCTTGACAGTTTCCCCCAGAGATCCCATTCCAGAATAGTCAAGGAATTGATCCCCATATGACATATTGACGTTGTCGTTGTGAGTAGGGGATTTGGGATCGTTATCACCTTTGTGGTGATCTTGTTGTTGCTTTGGTGCAGCTTCTTGGCTGGGGCACTCCCCAACATTGTCGGGGTCATCATTTTTATCGTCTGAGGAGGTGTTATTATTGGAGTGAGCTGAGGAGTCAGACTCCTCTTCTTCATTGTCCTCTTCATCATCTTCTTCATCCGCCACTTTGTATGATGTCTTATTTGATGAAGACTTCTTGCACTGCTGGTGGAGTGCTTGTAGCTCGTCGAAAGCCACTTGCACATGCTCGTGTGTTTCAAGCGGTGCGTCATGGGTTTCTTTGAGATCTGAGTAGCGAGCATCGACGGAGAAGAGTTGGGCAGAGAGGTTCGTTACTTGAGTTTTGAGTTGGTTGATTTCGTTGTTAGATGACTCCTCTTGATGGTTAGTTAGTTGTGTGAGGGTGGTGCTTATGTCGTCCAAGCGCGAGCTTAAAGTAGTTTGTTGTTGCTTAAGCTAGCGCAGAGTTTCTGGCAAAGGTTGATTTTGCACAGAAATCTTGTCGACTTGCTTGACTAGATCATCTTGCTGGCCTTTCACTTCAAGCACCAACTGTGGTAGTTGTTGCAGGCAGTTGTCGAGGTGATCGACTTTCGTGGCCGCTGCTTTCTGTTGTTGGTGGATGCTTGAGATGATGCCTGGCAAGGTAAGGTTTTACGCGTCAATCTTGGCAACCTGCGTAGATAGACCATGTACACAAGAAAAAATAGATTGTAAAATGTTAGAAGGGTCGGTGAGGAGGTTTCGAAAAGTGTCGAATTGACGTCTGAATTCCTCACTGACGTTTGTGAAATGGACCCCAGATGTGGAAGGGCGGTGTGGCTGGGGTCAGGGTGGAAGGGTGGTAGTGCCTTGTGAAAGAGACACTGGTGATGGTTCCGTGAACTACGTGGTGACCATAAATGTTGTCACTAGCGGTGTCGGGGTGGTAGCAGATTAAGAAAATGGTGATTGTCCAGGTGGGAATTGTGGGAGTGAAAATGTTGAGGAGAAAAGGGTGGAGATGGGAGCGGAGAATGTGAAGCTGGGTGTTGGAGCGGAAAAAGGGGTGCTCGGGGAGAAAGATGGTAAAGTGGAAGATGTGGGTGGAGGGATTGCTTATGGGATTGTTTTGTAGGAAGGTCGGAGGGTGGTAGATGGTGGGATGGTAATGGATGGTAATGTGGTGGGGGTGGTGGTGGTGAGCTCATCATGTAGGCTCATGATGAATGAGTCTAAAGAAGAGGTAGTGATTAGTTCCTCCGGAGGGTGGCATTCTATCTTCGGTTGTAGCTTTGATGTTGGCATCCCCGACAGTTGTGGTGGTTGTAAACGTACCTTAGATGGTCATTTTACTGGTATTTTTGTTACCCTAGCTGCGGGGACGGTTATGCTAAGCTATGTCTGGCCCGCTTTGATTGTCTTCTCTTGTACTTTGACTGAAGCTAGGAGTTTGGTAAGCTCTTCATCAATAAAGAGAAGTTTGCCCTTATCGTAGTCTGTGAGCTCCGGAAGCAGTTGTAGATCCTGGAAGATCTGACTGTTGGGCAGAAAATGTAGTGTAGTTTCGCATCCTTTTCCTTGATAATGTAGGATTTCTTCAAGGTTTTCTCATTAGTAAGGATGTTGCCCTTGATCTACGTGCATCGAGGGAGCAATATGTCCATCTTGAGATATTTGATGATGGAAGTATGTGCCCTCCCATGCATATTTCTTTCCCTATGTCATAAGCTGAGAATTTTTGTATCATGTGCCATCCAATGTTGACCGACATTCCATGTAGAATGGACCATAGAAGAAAAAGGTCAGCGGTGATAAAATTTCCTCCTTCTGTTCTGGGGAAGAGCACACCGGTGAGAATTGTGTGAAGCATGCACACGAACCCAGAATGAATGTTGGAGGCTTTGTAGGTTTTTGCCTTATAAGCTGGGATCCCTGTTAGGGTTTTCCAGAAGTTGTGTCTATTGAATTTGGAGTTCTCCATACTAACAGCTTTGTCCTATTTGAGCTGCTTCGGGTTGTCGACGAAAATTTCATTCAAAAGATTTTCTGTTATAACAACATTGTTACCAAAAAGTTTGGTGACCAGCCTGCGGTCACCTCCGTCCCTTGCCCTTTGTATAATGTCCATGGATTCTTTGGTGAGGTGTGTAAAAAATTCTATTATGGGTTTGACGTATGAAACTTCAGGGACAAAGCACAATCTTGAGAGATTGGCGTTGTCGAGCATGGTGAGGATTCTATCGTATATCCCCATCTTGAGCAATATGCTTGAGCAAACGTACTTTGTTGGTTTTAATATTTTGTCGATGGATGGGAGGGTGTGGATGTAAAGGTTTTCTAGTGTTGGTGCGGTGGTGGTGAGTACTGAGAAGATGGGGGTGGTAGTGGTGGGTGTTGGGACGTACTCTGCAAGTGTTTGTTCCCTAGCAGTAGCGGGACGTACCTGCTTCCTTGCATGTTGCTTTGATGGTTGTTCTTTTGTAGCTTCCTAGGCCTTCTGTTTCCCTTTGGATTTGTCGGTTGGGGATTCATCTTCAGAGTTAGGCTCGTATTCAGAGCCTTCATCACTGGAAGAGATTTCTTCCACTACTTCTTCAGGTTCCTCAGCTAGACATTTGTTGATGCAGTCTGTTTCACACATGACCACTATGATGTTGACCTTTGGTGGGATTTTTCCATTTTCTTTATAGGTATCTACAACCTTCTGGAGCTTTGCACAACTTTCTATTAGTTGCTCCCTTGTCCAGAAGGGAGCGTCTTTGGTTCCAGTGGGTTGCTTTGCTGGTGAAGCCATTTCTGAAAATGGTAAGTCATGTGTTAGAATAACGAATTTATTGAAAGGAAAATTTTGATTTTGCATGTGTTTATGTGTTTTTATGTTTTAACAAAATGCAAGAAGTTTTGAAAGATCAAACGGTTTGAAGACCATTGGGTTCTAAATGGTTTCAGGATCATTTGGCTTCAAATGGTTTCAGGACCGTTTGGCTCCAAACGGTTTCAGGACCGTTTGGCTACAAATGGTTTCAAGACCATTTAGAAGGTGAAACGACGAGGGCGTAGCAGACAGTACCAGAAACGGTATCGGCGGTTATTGCAAAGGCGGCAGTGACAGCGGCGATAGAAAGGGGAGCCGCATCGGTGTCGTAGACCTCGGCGATGGTAAAGACGGAAATGGAGCACAGACGAAAGTGTTGATGATGGTGGTGTGCTGGTCTACCTTGCTGGTGCGGGTGATGAAGACGACGGCGATGCGAAGAGTGGTGGTAACCGAGGCATGGACGTCGTGAAGACGCACGGAAGCGGGAACGTCAGTGATGGAGAGAACCGGTGTAGCGGGCTGCACGGGAATGAGAGTAGGGGAGATGCAACAGTGCTTGTGAGGGGTTTAGAAAACTCGAGAGTCGAAAGAAAGAAGAAGGAGAGGGGGTAGGGTTATATTTATAGGATTCAGGGGTTGACCCTACAAATTATCGAGGTCAAACGGTTTGGAGATTGTTTGGCTCGAAATGGTTTCAGGGTCATTTGGCTCCAAACGGTTTCAGGACCGTTTGGATCCAAACGGTTTCAGGACCGTTTGGCTCCAAACGGTTTCAGGATTGTTTGGGATGGTTTAGGGTTTTTTATTTTTATATTTTTATGTTTGTTTTGGTTATTTATGTGAATTTTTATATTTTCAGATTTAAAGATGATAAACCTAATTTAAATAAAGGAAAAGAAAGAATAGATGATAAACGGTGATAGACAGATTTTGGGTTGCCTCCCAAGTAGCGCCTGAGTTTTACGTCGCTGGCTCGATGAAGTTTTGATTTTGTTATGGGGATATTGTGGGGTCTCTGATCTCAATAGTCTGTCTCGAAATTTAGTCTACTGGAGTATAATATTTTTTTAGTCTATGGCCATTGACGGTCCTTTCACCTCTATTATCGTCAACAATTATGATGGCTTCAGTCGGGTATATGTGTTTTATAGTAAAAGGCCCGGACCACTTTGTACGAAGTTTCCCATTGAACATTTTGAGTCTGGAGTTGAAAAGAAGGACTTTATCTCAGATGGCGATGTCTTTTCTTTTTAGATGGCCACCGTGCCACATTTTGGTTTGTTCTTTGTAAATCCAGGCACTGTGGTATGTGGTCATTCTGAGCTCCTCTAGTTCCTGCAGCTGTAGTTGTCTGTTTTCTCCAGCGCTTTTAAAATCGAAGTTCAGCTATTTAATAGCCCACCAAGCCTTATGTTCCAATTCTACTGGGAGATGACATGGTTTGCCGTATACCAAAAGGAACGACGTTGTTACAATTGGTGTTTTGTAAGCTGTTCGGTAAGCCCAAAGGGTATCGGGAAGCTTGGTGGACTAGTCAGTATGGTGTCTGTTGACGGTTTTCTCTAAGATAGCCTTTAGTTGTCTTTAAGAGGGCTTCAAAACTTCGCTCCAGAAAGTGGGTTCCTCCGTTGGATATGACAGTTCAGGGAACTCCAAATCTGGGAAAAATGATATCTTTAAACATCTTAATGACCGGTTTGGAATCATTGGAGACTGTGGGTATAGCTTCTACCCATTTCGAAACATAATCCACAACGACTAGTATGTAGGAAAATCCATATGAAGAGGGAAGGGGACCCATGCAATCTATCCCCCACACATCGAAAAGTTCGATCTCTTGCCACATAGTGAGGGGCATTTCATTTCTTATGGTTATACTTCCATAAAGGTGACATTTGTTTCATGATTTTACAAAATCATAGGAATCCTTCGCTATTGTTGGCCAAAAGAAACCTGATTGTAAAACTTTCATGGTTGTCTTTTTTGAACTCATATTTCCCCAGTGGGGCCGAAATGACAATGTACTGGGATAGGAGTAATCTCTTCTTCAGGTAGGCAACGGCAAAAAAGTCCGTCTGCACATAGGCAAAAGAGATAAGGTTCGTCCCAATAGTATTGCTTGACATCGTGGAGGAATTTCTTTTTTTCATGGTAAGAGGCGGAAGGGTGGATGATTCCCGTAGCCAAATAATTTACTATGTCGGCATACCAGGGGAATCCTGTGGTAATTTTCATTAGCTGGTCATCAGGGAGGAGTCTCGAATACGTACTATCACAGAACCGGAATCCTAGTCTCATGAACCAAATGTATACCAAAGTCAAAATGCGGAAGCATAAAGATTAGCACACATGAACAAATAACAAGATAAAGACACCAACATAATCTCAACAATCAACAAGATATATTAAGCAACATCATTATATTACATGATTTGAATTACATATTCAAGAGTCACTTGGTACAAGTCTGCTCATGTATATTATATTTGGATCTTACAATAAGTGCACCTAGCATAGCTCACCAAGCCCATCAACCTTCTAGCCATATCTGAACTTAAAAACAACATACGAGAAATGGGTCAACACACGAGGTGTTGAGTATGGGGCAGAAAGATACATATATGTATAAACTTTGCATAATTTGAAAAGATTTCAATACTAAACGAACAAGAATAATCATGTTAATTGTTTAACAAATGTGAAATCATATTTTATGTCATTTCACTCCATTATACCAACAATATCAAGCATGTTTAAGGTCTTTGACCATCTTCCCGTCGGAAGGGTCCGTAAGGGTGATCAAGCTTAGCTAACCCTTTTATACAAGAGGGACATCATGGTCGTAGACAAGATCTAACCCTTTATTAATCAATATTATAATGGAGTTCTATCTATATATGTGTTCAAGTTAGAAAACTGACGAGGCAAACATCGAGTAACACATAGTAATACTACATGGCAATATTTGAGAAAATATACAAACAAGCATAAAATATATGTATTTTCAAGAAAGAAAGCGGTAGTCATATAACTAGATAAGGCCCATACATGATTCAGAGATTCTTAACTTAACACGTCCATTACCATCTAGATCAGAAGCCAACCTGATTAACAACAAGATTACATATATGCATTAGATTCTCATCATTAACCCTAATTAGATGCATTTTAGGGTCTTGGCCAAGTTAGGTTACAAGTTGCTTATTTGTTCATTAGATGATCTCATATTGATTTAGGGTCCATCATAAGAGTCTGGTTCAAGTTTCATATCATTTCGAGGTTTTATGTGGACATGACAAGGTTTAGGATACTTATGCTCATATTAGGTCACAAGACTCATAATAGAGTAATCAAGGTCAAAGATCATCGATGAATAAGAGCCAAGAATAAGGGATGGTTTATATCAACATTATTAGGTCACATGAAACATATAAAAAGATTAGGTGGTTGTCCATTAGAAACAAGATTAGCAATCTAGGCAAAGTTCAACATTATAGTCCAAAGTAGGCACATATGTAAAATTGTGGTCATTCATGAACAATGGGTTGATTAGGGCCCTCATTAGGGTCACAAGAGCAAAATATCTACTGATTTGTCTCTTAGGAGGCTATAAGTATATCAAAGATTCAAACTTCATCATAATCATGCATTAAAGTCCATGAACAAACTACAACATGCACTAGGGACAACCATGGATCAAAAAGGGGAGCTTAGGAGCTCAACTTGGTTCAAGGTGAATAAATATTACTGATTTCATGATTATGAGAGTGAATAGTCATTAAAGATGCAAGATGGATCATAATAGTGAATAAATGTTCTCAAACATGACTAAACCTATCATTTTTAGGTAATTAGGAAAACAAACATTATAATTAGAGTCTAGGACCAATCTTGAAGTGTAGATCTTGTCGAGTAGATGAAGTTTCATATATTATATGTGAGATTTGGCTAAAGGAAGGTAAAGTTATCATCATTATACCACATGTATTAAAACTTAGGAAGAACTAGGAGATCATTCATTCACCTCGCAATTGGATTTGGCCTTGGCGGCGGCATATTGGGCCTCATGCCTGAACAGCCCTGGCCCGTATGGCTGGTTCTCTCTCACGATTCTACTTATCAAGATCCCTGTTTCTCCTCTGTGAGAATAGAGCATCAACAGGGGAAGTCACCTCTTGCCCTCCGACGACTGGAGAAGCTAGGACAACCAGTGGTGCGGTTATCCCCAGCGGTTGGGGTTTGAGGCACAAAGTCTATGGTCTTTGTGCTCTTCTCCATCGACCTTTGCACCTACGATGATAGTAAGAATGGACGGCTCGAGCAACATCTTGGCACGGCACCAGTCTGTACAGGATGGGGAGAAGAAGAGTGCGGCGACTTGAAGGGAAAGCAAATCAAGGAGAGGTAAGGAAGGGGAGACTAGGGTTAGATGCGAGGGGGTTTATAAGCAACAATGAAGTCTAGGGTTTGAGGTCATGCCCACCCCCGTTTCCGTTACCCAATCTGGGTGGAGGCGGGGAAGCTATTTCCCATCTGTCTCACTCATTTACTTAAGAGGAAGGGGAGGAAAGAACAAGCGCTTGGGCCACACGTCCCATATTGGGCCCAATAAGATTGCAAACCCAAATAAAATTGATCAAAATATGTGCAAATCGAGCTAATTTCAAATGATCATATTTTGGGCTAGGATCCTTCGATTGAAGTGATCTTTGAGTCGTTAGATTCGTATTCGAAAGATCTACCACTTGGCATATAATAGGTAGCAAGTATATCACATTGAATAGATTCAAAAACAATTCTTACAAAAGGTGATATGTTAAGAGCTAAAACCATAGGTCCATGAGCAAATTATGTTACAAAGGTGAAAATCAAGCATATTGTGATCAAAATGGGTCATCGACAAGTCGAGTAATGGAATTAAAATCATGTTGAGGTGATCTGAGTTACTAATAAAGAGAGAAAATTGAAGTTGTCACATCCTTCCCTCCTTATAAGGAATTTCATCCTAGAAATTCAACCAAGATCATAGTTAAGAGTCATGCCAATATCCATCGAGTCTAGGTATCCAACCATGGTTATCAAGGCATTTCACATGACAGATGCACGCTAGGTTATCCTCATCAAGGGTGTAATCTCGATTATATATTACTTATTATTCCATCGTAATGTGACGTCATCATGGAATTAGGGTTTACCCATCTTTTAGTATCCATATATCTGGGTTTTTTTTGTACTAATCTTCATACACGACTAGGGTGTATTATCAAAATATATGTTATCACTTCTCAAAATAATATGTTCATGGTCAAACTCATTTCATACCATCAAACAACTTGTCCCTCTTAAGGACAAACTTGGGTCTTATCAACATCAACATCATCCTCAATATCATTACCATCATCTTAGGTTTCTAGGTTACTCACTTGCCTAACCTATATCATGGCTCTAGAAAACTCTATAGACTATCACTATCATCTAAACTCTCTCATCTAGACTTGATGTTACATCTCTTTCTCCTAGGTTGCATGGGTACTCACTACCTTTCTGTGTGTGGTAACATTTTATATATGTATAGATAATAATACTTGAAATATTTTTTTCTCCAACGTTTAAACAGGTGATGAAAACCACCATACTCCATCCGAATAAAACTAAAACCAAAATGAGTTACCAAACTCATTAGGCAGTCTAGTATCATGACACCTAGGGAACTAGCAAGAACATGGTGCACACTTGTGTAGACATCCTAAACACATGTCGCGAATCATGACTAAGGAGGTAATTTACACAAGTCTACACCTAGTTCTAGAACATCTACGTTCTAACCTAGAGGCTATGTCAACCTAATCCACAAGAATATTTCATGAAGTTTCTAGGGTTGAGATGTAAGGTGAGTTTAGTTTGTGTTTCATGTGAGTAATGTTTGGTGTAGTTATTGTTCATGCTCTGATACCATCTGTCACGGAACTAGGATCCCAATCTCATGAACCAAACATATACCAAAGGTGAAATGCGGAAGAGTAAAGCTTAGCACACATGAACAGATAACAAGATAAAGGCACCAACATAATCTCAACAATCAACAAAATATATTAAGCAACATCATTATATTACACTATTTGCACTACATATTCAAGAGTCACTTTGTAGAAGTCTGCTCATGTATACTATATTTGGATCTTACAATAAGTACATCTACCATATCTCACCAAGTCCATCAACCTTCTAGCCATCTCTGAACCAAAAAACAACATATGAGAAATGGGTCAACACACGAGGTGTTGAGTATGGGGCAGAAAGATACATATATGTATAAGCTTTGCATAATTTGAAAAGATTTCAATATTAAACGAACAAGAATAATCATGTTAACTATTTAACAAATGCGAAATCATATTTTATGTCATTTCACTCCATTATACCAACAATATCAAGCATGTTTAAGGCCTTTGACCATCTTCCCGTCAGAAGGGTCCGTAAGGGTGCTCAAGCTTAGCTAACCCTTTTATACGAGAGGGACCTCATGGTCGTAGCCAAGAGCTAACCCTTTATCAATCAATATTATAATGGAGTTCTATCTATATATGTGTTCAAGTTATACAACTGACGAGGCAAACATAGAGTAACACATAGCAATACTACATGGCAATATTTGAGAAAATAGACAAACAAGCATAAAATATATGTCTTTTCAAGCAAGAAAGCAGTGGTCATATAACTAGATAAGGCCCATACCTGATTCAGAGATTCTTAACTTAACACGTCCATTACCATCTAGATCATAAGCCAACCTAATTGACAACAAGATTACATATATGCATTAGATTATCATCATTAACCCTAATTAGATGCATTTTAGGGTCTTGGCCAAGTTAGGTTACAAGTTGCTTATTTGTTCATTAGATGATCTCATATTGATTTAGGGTCCATCATAAGAGTGTGGTTCAAGTTTCATATCATTTCGAGGTTTTATGTGGACATGACAAGGTTTAGGATACTTATGCTCAGATTAGGTCACTAGACTCGTAATAGAGTAATCAAGGTCAATGATCATGGATGAATAAGAGACAAGTATAAGGGATGGTTTAGATCAACATTATTAGGTCACAAGAAACATATAACAAGATTAGGTGGTTGTACATTAGCAACAAGATTAGCAATCTTGGCAAAGTTCAATATTATAGTCCAAAGTAGGCACATATGTACAATTGTGGTCATTCATGAACAATGGGTTGATTAGGGCCCACATTAGTGTCACAAGAGCAAAATATCTACTGATTTGTTTCTTAGGAGGCTATAAGTATATCAAAGATTCAAACTTCATCATAATCATGCATTAAAGTCCATCAACAAACTACAACATGCATTAGGGACAACCATGGATCAAAAAGGGGAGCTTAGGAGCTCAACTTGGTTCAAGGTGAATAAATATTACTGATTTCATGATTATGAGAGTGAATAGTCATTAAAGATGCAAGATGGATCATAATAGTGAATAAATGTTCTCAAACATGACTAAACCTATCATTTTTAGGTAATTAGGAAACAAACATTAGAATTAGAGTCTAGGACCAATCTCGAAGTGTAGATCTTGTCGAGTAGATGAAGTTTCATATATTATATGTGAGATTTGGCCAAAGGAAGGTAAAGTCATCATCATTATACCACATGTATTAAAACTTAGGAAGAACTAGGAGATCATTCATTCACCTCACAATTGGATTTGGCCTTGGCGACAGCTTACTGGGCCTCACGCCTAAACAGCCCTGGCCCACGTGGCTGGTTCTCTCTCATGATTCTACTTACCGCGATCCCTGTTTCTCCTCCGTGAGAACAAAGCATCAATCGGGGAAGTCGCCCCTTGCCCTCTAATGGCTAGAGAATCTAGGACAACCAGCGGTGCACTTATCCCCAACGGTTGGGGTTTGAGGCACAAAGTCTATGGTCTTTGTGCTCTTCTCCGTCGACCTTTGCACCTACGATAATAGTAAGAACGGACGGCTCGAGCAACATCTTGGCACGGAGCCAGTCTGTACAGGATGGGGAGAAGAAGAGTGCAGTGACTTGAAGGGAAAGAAAATCAAGGAGAGGTAAGGAAGTGGAGACTAGGGTTAGATGGGAGGGGGTTTATAAGCAACAATGAAGGCTAGGGTTGAGGTCATGCCCCCCCGCCCTTTCCGTTACCCAATCTGGGTGGAGGTGGGGAAGCTATTTCCCAGCCGTCTCACTCGTCTCCTGAAGAGGAAGAGGAGGAAATAACAAGCACTTGGGCCACACGTCCCATATTGGGCCCAATATGATTGCAAACCCAAATAAAATTGATCAAAATATGTGCGAATCGAGATAATTTCAAATGATCAGATCTTGGGCTAGGAGCCTTTGATTGAGGTGATCTTTGAGTCGTTAGATTCATATTTGAACGATCTAGCACTTGGAATATAATAGGTAGCAAGTATATCACATTGAATACATTCAAATTTTTTTTTTACAAAAGGTGATATGTTAAGAGCTAAAAACTTAGGTCCATGAGCAAATTATGTTACAAAGGTGAAAATCAAGCATATAGTGATCAAAATGGGTCATCGACAAGTCGATTCATGGAATTAAACTGGTGTTGAGGTGATCTGAGTTACTAATAAAGAGAGAAAATTGAGGTTGTCACAGGTACTTTATCATCATCCTCGACTTCAATACGGCTGAGATGATCAGTGACGACGTTTTCCACTCTGCTTTTGTCTTTGATTTCCAAATCAAATTCCTGAAGCATCAACACCCAGTGGATAAGTCTGGGTTTTAGGTATTGCTTCTGAATTAGATAGCGTATGGAGGAGTGGTCAGTGTAAACTATGACCTTAGATCCAATCAGGTAGGAGCGGAATTTCTCGAATGCATAGATGACAACTAAGAACTCCTTTTTCTATAGTGGTGTAGTTCTTTTGCACTTCATCAAGCGTCTTGGATGCATAGTATATGATGTATGGCTTTTTGTCGATTCTCTATCCCAGCATGGCCCCTATGGTGTAGTCACTAGCATCACACATTATTTCAAAAGGTTGTGACCAGTCTGGTGCTCATAGTATGGGTGTAGAGATTAAAGTATTCTTCAAAATTGTGAAGCTTTGTAAGCATTCTTGGTTAAAATTAAACTCGGTGTCCTTGGTCAATAATTTGGTCATGGTTTTTGCTATTTTTGAGAAATCTTTAATGAATCTTCGATAAAACCCAACATGACCCAAGAATGCTCGTACTCCTTTTACGTCTTTTGGTGGCGACAGTTTTGAGATAACATCAATTTTTTTCCTTGTCTACCTCAATCCCCCTTTCACTCACTCTATGTCCGAGCACGACACCTTCAGTTACCATAAAATGGCATTTTTCCCAATTTAAGATAAGGTTCGTTTCCTCGCATCTTTGTAGGACTTGTCCAAGGTTGAGTAGATAGTTGTCAAAGTAATCACCGTAAACTGAAAAATCATCCATGAAAACATCCATTATAGATTTCATTAACCCTGCAAAAAATAATAGACATGCATCTTTGGAAAGTAGCAGGTGTGTTGCACATCCCGAATGACATTCTTCTGAAAGCATAGGTCCCAAAAGGACAAGTAAAAGTTGTTTTTTCTTAGTTTTCCAGGTGTATAGGGATTTGATAGAACCTGAAATAACCATCTAGATAACAAAACAACTTTTGATGGGCTAGGCATTCGAGGACTTCATCAAGAAAAGGTAGAGGGTAGTGATCTTTTCGTGTTGATTTGTTTAATTTCCTGTAGTCGATGCACATCCTCCACCCTGTCACAGTCCTTGTTGGTACAAGCTCATTTTTTTCATTTAGCACGACAGTTGTTCCTCCCTTTTTGGGGACCACTTGGACAGGGCTGACCCATTGGGAATCTGAAATTGGGTAGATGATACCAGCTTTCAGCAGTTTGAGGACCTCAAGGCGAACCACTTCTTTAAGGTTGGGGTTCAGTTTCATTTGGTGCTCTCTTGAAGGCTTAAATTCTTCTACCATGGTCAGTCTATGCATGCATAAGGCTGGGTTTACACCTGTCAGGTCAATTATTTTGTACCCAATGGTTTTCTTATGTTTCTTCAACTCCAAAAGAAGCCCTTCTTCCTGGTCTTTCATTAGAGTGGAACTGATGATTACTGGACATAATTTCTCTTCGTCTAGGAAGAAGTTCTTAAGACTCGTTGGTAGGGTTTTCATCTTGGGAGCCTTATGTGCTTCTGTTGTTTCTAGAATAGTGACCGATTTGAGCTCCTCAAAAGTGGTTGTTGGTGCTTCTTCAGCTTTCTCTAAATGTTGCAAGCATTGTTGAACTAATTCGTTGGCTGAGAATTTGACTTCTGGATTTATTAGGACATTTTCTAACTCATCAGATGGTTCAGATATTTCCAATTGGGACATTTGATGTATTGCATCTAAGAGGAAGACTTCCTCTTGAATGTCGGGGCCTTTCATGCTGTTGAGAACCCGAAACTGAATTGCTTCTTTTCCCAGTCTTAGAATGATCGTGCCAACTTCCACATCGATAAGCACCCTAGCTATAGCAAGGAAGGGTCTGCCAAATATTATAGGGTATCTGAGATCTTCCTTGATATCCATGATGACAAAATCACATGGGACATAAGAATCCTTGCCTATCCTGACTGGAATGTCTTCAATAATTCCTATAGGTGCAGTGATGGTGGAATCAACTAACTAAATTGTCATTGTTGTGGGTAGTAAATCAGTAAAGCCTAATCTTTTACACATGGAGTAGGGCATAATAGATATGCTAGCCCCTAGGTCAGCTAATCTCTTGTTGCTCAAAGCATTTCCAATACATCATTGAATACCGAAAGAACCAGGGTCCTTCTTTTTCTTGGGCATTTTATTAAGAATGATATCGGAGGTGGTCTGAGCCAGTTTGACCGTATCTTGTTCTTCAATAATGTATTTCCTTGATAACAAAGTTTTCAGATATTTAACCCAAGCTGGTACTTCAGAGAGAGCATCGAGGAGTGGGATATCGATATAAAGTTTCTTCATCGCCTCCTTGAATTTTTGGAACCTAGTGTCCATTTAAGTCTCTTTCAGTCTTCCTGGATATGGTATCTTAGGTTTATACTATGGAACTTCAGGCTCTTTGGAAGCTTGTTCCTTTTCTTTTCCTTTTGCGGTCTCTGTAGATTTCTCAATTCTTGGATTCAGGCTTGCATTCAGAGTAAAGATAGGTGTATCGTCATCATTGTGAGTGATTCTCGTAGTTTCATGAAAGACACTACCAGATCTTGTAGTGACGACATTCAATTGTTCTAGTCTATTCTGATCGTGTCTAGGGTTTGACTCTGGTTGACCAGTGAAGGTACCTGTGGGTGGCTTCAGTTGTGTAGCAATTTGTGCTAGTTGAGCTTCAACAACCTTCTGCTGAGCTTGCTGATTGGAAAGCATGGTTTGTTGTGACTGTAACATCTGCCTGATCATAGTCATCTCGTATGTTGGTTGGGAGGGGGCATTTTTTTTGAGTGAGTTGTTGTTGTCCTTGATGTGGTTGTTGCGGAGGTAGTACTAGCTGAGGTTGTTGCGGTTGCTGCAACTGAGGATGCAATTGCAGGTGCAGAGGAGGATGGGTATATTGATAATAGGCGGAAGAATTTCTAGGGTAGTTGGATCTTGGGAAGTTATTTCATAGGTTCCCTTGATTAAAGTTACTTTGGAATCTAGGTGGCAACCTATTGGAGGATCTGCCTTGTATTTGATGTTTTGGGTTAGCAGTCCCCACAGGGTTCCCATATTGAAAACCGGGGTGGTTTCTTGGTTGATTTGGATTATAGTAAACTTGTCCCGGTATGGAATGAATGGAATTAACTTGTTCGGGGATCTGATCTTCAGGGTGTTTGATGATTGGTTCATACTACTGTTGTGGTGGTTGCATATCCATCATCACATTGTAAAGCAGACCACATGACAGTGTAGGGTGATCGGATGCGTGAAAAGATTCACAAGTCCCTGTAGCAGCTTTAACCTGTTGGACTTGGGGGTTTTTCTTCTTATCATTTTCTCCAAATGAAGTTTCAAGTGCCTGCTGTTTGTGAGCTATAGTCTTTAAAGCTTCAGTGATAGCCTTCATTTCCATTGATTCCTCGGCTTTATAAACTTTGAGGACTCCCTTACTGGATGATCACCCCCAATTTGATTGGTTCTCAGCTCCAAGTGTAATGATTTTCCAAGCATCCTCGTAGTTCTTTCTCATAAAATTTCCTCCATATGAAGAATCCGGAAATTCCTTGATATCATCACTCACCCCTCTATAGAATATTTCTATTAATTGATTTTGGGAGATACCGTGATGAGGGAACTTCCTTAGAAGCTCCTTGAATCTTTCCCATGCTTCTGCGAGTGATTCTCCTGGAAGTTGGGCGAAGTGGTTGATCTGCCCCCTAATTTCGTAGGTTAATGAAGGAGGGAAAAACTTTTCTAGGAATTTTTCTTCCAAGGGAGCCCAGGTGGTGATGATTGGCTCCCTATCAAGCGAGTTGTACGAACTCAGAGCCCTTTCGGACAGAGTGAAATGGAAAAGATGTAGCATTATTGTGTCAAAGGCAACTCCAGCTTGTGGGACAAGTCGACAAAGTGCCTTGAACCTCTTCAAGTGATCCATGCAGTCATCTCCAGAACCACCAGAGAATGAGATGCCATGCATGATTTGAATCCATTGTGTCTGGATTTCGAAGTTGGGTATGTTGATGATCGGTGGCCAAACTGGATGATTGTCTTCATAGTTCTTAGGGACGGCATAGTCCCTCAATTGCTTGTTTCTTAGCTCTAGCTGGGCAACTTGGTTAGCTGTTTCATTTTCAGCTCAGATGCGGGCCTGTTCTTCAGCTCGGATCTCCGCTTGAATCTGAGCACGGGTGTCAGCAATGAGTTGTGCTCTCTGAGCGGCTATGGCGGCATTGACCCTTTCCATTACTAACACAGGTTGGCGTTGATCTTCAGCCATTTGCCTGGCTCTTTGGCGGTTAAGTCTGATGCGGCGGTGGAATCTTCTCTCTATCTCAGAATCGTACTCTGGATCATGGGAGAATCCAAGATTATGCGATGGTTGCATACACATCTTCTACTTGAGTAGAGAAAGAAACACACCTTCTAGATGATGCTGGAGATATGATGAATTCAAGAAGATACAAACTAATGGTTAAAAGAAAGTGTAAAACCCTAACCAACTAGTGGGATAGTAAATGTAATTAAAATGTTTCGTTGTCCCCGGCAACGACGCCAATTTTTTTATGGAGCTTCCACTCATGTAGAATTATGCGCACCACTAAAAATCCTAAAGATAGTAAGTCTTTAGGTTTAGCCTTGCTTATACTAGAATGAGAACTCCACCCACGTATGCTAGGATCTGTGGATGCCTTATCATAGTATAGTTAAGGGTCGAATCCACAGGACAATGGTCTTGTGGAGAGCAACAAGATGGAAAATGATAGAATCTCACTTAACCTCTTAGTAGTTGGTTTCTAGATCGAAAAGTTGGATTGGTTGTTTTTAGACTAAGTGCAAGTAAAACAAAGCAAAAAAGTAAATTTACGGTTGTTAACAATGATAAGAAACCACTAGGATGTGATTGGCTTTTGCCACCACTACACATGGATCAAAACATGCATCATAAAAACATAACCTACAATAAGAGTCTAAACAGTTAGTATCTTTGTAGATTTAGCTTCCTTTCGGAGAACTAACTACGAGAAGTGTGGGAATGTTGCAATGCCAGTCATCCCCGAACGAATGGTCACCTACTTTACATCATTCCCTTTGCAAAGTGTGTTCCTCAACTTATCAAGGTTGTACTTTCATATGTCAACTGATTCCATTTCATAGTATGAAGGTACAACGATGGAAGTGAGTTTACTCCACTTCTTGAGAAACACTCCTAGATACCGAGATAGATGCATGGTGGATACATGCATCAAGAACCAACATTCAATCGAGATTTGAATCTGATAGTACAAGCGTAGACTATTCATACTAAAAGATAAAAGATAACACAAGTTGGTGATCAAGAAACAAGCATGCATTAAACGATTGATGTCGAACTAAAAAGAAAGTATATCTCTATTGCAAACTATGGATTACATTGCATGAAATGAAAACAGGGGTAGCGGGGCTACTCCCCGCACCCTAGTGAATGAGACTACTCGCTCATATCTAGGACAAAGGAGGCAATAAGAGAGAGAGAGAACGTCATCCCCACAATTGAGACATGAAAGTAAACCCTTGGAAGGAGAGAGAATGATGATCTTCACACTTCATAGGTTGCTCGATGATGAGGTCTCCTCTTCCCACCTTCTTTGGTGAAGAGAGAGAAAGCAGCTTAAGGATGGAGTGTGGATCTCAGACTGGCAGCCTTTGGGCAGAGGATGGAGGTTGGAATTGCTCTGGAGTAGTAGAGGAAGCCTTTGGACGTCTAAAACTTCCCCCTATTGGGAGGAACCCTCGGGTCTTATTTATAGGCTTTAAGTGAAGCCCAAACGGTTTGGGAAATTTTACTTTGAAACCGTTCAGACCCTAAAACTGTTTGGGCTCTGAGACCGTTTGGACCCTGAGACCATTTGGACCCTGAGACCGTTTGGACCCTGAGATCGTTTGGGCTCAAAGACCGTTTGGCTTCATGTGGTCTTGAGACCATGTGACTCCATGCAGTCGCAGGACCAGTTGGCTTCATGCGGTCTTGAGACTATGTGACTCCATGCGGTCTCGGGACTAGTTGGCTTCATGCGGCCTTGATACCGTGTGACTCCATGTGGTCTCGAGATCGGTTGGCTTCATGAGGTCCTGAGACTGTGTGACTCCATGCGGTCTCGGGACCAGTTGGCTTCATGCGGTCTTGAGACCGTGTGACTCAATGCGGTCTTGGGACCGGTTGGCTTCATGCGGTCTTGAGACCGTGTGGCTTCATGCGGTCTTGAGACCGTGTGCTTCATGCAGTCTTGAGATTGTGTGACTCCATGCGGTCTTGAGACCATGTGAGGCTTTTGTGATTTTTTGTGTCTTTTTCTGTAAGTAAAAAGGGAGAAAAGTTAATCTAACAGTATATTTGCAATAAGAGAGGAAAGTTAAGGGTTCTATCTAATTTATCTGAGAAAGAGTGTGGAAAACTGAGGAAAATTACTAAGATAACATCACAAAATTGGAGGTTATCAACTACTGATCCACGGAGTTCTGCAAAGCTAAAATTTGACCATCGCGACTGTAGGTAGCACCGAGCACATAGATACCCATCCAATCTTCAGTACTAATGATGTTGTGTCGGTACTACCGATGCGCTTATAGGTTGGCGGTTGCATCTGTAAAAGGGAGGGGTGTGATTTCATTTTCTTCACATCTTCTCTTCTCGGAAGCCATATAAAAAATAAATAAAGATTTTCAAAAAATGTTGGGGTTTGATAAAATGATATGTTGTTCCCTGCAATGGTGCCAAAATTGATACGTGTCAAAGAGCA
The DNA here is from genome assembly GCA_963693085.1 of Alisma plantago-aquatica. NCBI lineage: Eukaryota > Viridiplantae > Streptophyta > Magnoliopsida > Alismatales > Alismataceae > Alisma > Alisma plantago-aquatica. The sequence continues at coordinate 762,492,784 of OY856414.1, forward strand.
CACAAATCCAATAGAATAATTATACTAGAGTTTAATCCTTTTTTACTTTCTAGTTAAGGCTAGTATAGAAGGGTCGATCCCATAGGACAATATTTTTAAGATTCATTTTCTTTTAATCTCTTGTGATTTTTGAAATTATTTCTTTTTGCTATTTTTTTAAAGGTTGTAGAAAGTAAAATATGATTTTGATGGGGTTTATAAAGATAATGCAAGAAACTAAAATTCATGAAAAATAAAAGATTAGACTAAGCAAGGAAATGGAAAGATTAAATTGACGAAGAAAAATAAAGAAAGAAGATGGTTATCACAGATTAAAAGATTATCTAAGAATGAAAATAATATTGCAAGAATTAATAAGAAGGTGATTTAAAACAAACTTGGAAGAACAGTTGAAATCAAATGGAAAAAACATCACGACTGAGGGGTTTTCACCAACTTAGCTAAAGTAAATACCAAATAAATAATACACAATAATAAAAAGATGAGAAGGGGGTATGTGAAATAATTGTAAATAAAACACAAAAGTCAAACTCCACATGAAACCATTGGTCTTGGTGTTCGTGCTTCATATTTCATCATCCCAATGGGGGTTTTGCCACGGTCACATACAAATCCCCAAGCAACTGGTTTCGTTGTTCTAAATTCCAGTTTCCATGGTCACATCCATTGAAAGTAACGCACAATGAAAATAAGAGATCACTTCATTTAAATCGACAGTTTTCTAAATCAAAATCCATCCATATAAAGAAAAACTGTATAAACTGAATTTTCATCAACATGATGGTTAAGGGGCTATTCCCCTTTCCTCGATGAGACTACTCACTACTCATAGCGAGGAAGGGAGAAAAAATTAGAAAAAGAAGGTAATCCATAGACCATAAATGTAGAATCTCCAAAGAGCCCAAGGTGGTGATCATTAAATGGCTTATCGTCATTATCTCCCTCTCCAAGAAGAAAGAATGAGAATAAGAACGAGAATAGAAGATTCCAGATGCAGAAGAAAGGAACTAACTTTATTACTTTCAATGAAAAAATTACACTAGAATGAAGATTAATAAAGTTTCACTGCAGAACAAGTACAAATTTTGGGACCGCTTTCTTAGTGGAGTCCCCCATCCATTTATAGGGGAAGGTGGGGTGGAAACCCTAACAGGGAGAAAGAAAATAGATAAGTGGAGGATGCTGAAAAGCACTGTCTATGTGTTTGAAAATGCCTATCTCACTAGAGAGACAGTCGTCTGGTGATAACTGGGCATGGGATGAGAAGATTCAGATCAAAACCCTAAGAAAGGTTGTCGTGGCGCCCTTCTGGATGAATTCTTAGGCTCAAGGAAACGTTCCATATGGTCATCTAATGTTTATGCAAAACTTATTTTGAGTGTAACCTGGTGAGGCCATGGAGTAGCGGCGGAACCCTAGTGGTGGTGCCACAACTTTCATTTCTTGGTCTCCAAGTAAGACCTTGAAATGACCGTTTGGAAAACTGAGGCACCCACCTCATGCCACCCTATGTGTAATCAATGTGTTGGAACCCATATCCAGTGGTTGGATGCTAGCTTTTTGATGCAAGGCTAGGTCAAGATGACCTAGCCGTTTGGCTTGCTGGGATGCTTGCCTAGCTCCAGGAACCCTCGGGTCTTATTTATAGGCATTAAGTGAAGCCCAAACGGTTTGGGCAATTTTACTTTGAAACTGTTTGGACTCTAAAACCGTTTGGGCTATGAAACTATTTGGACCCTGAGACCGTTTGGACCCTGAGATCGTTTGGGCTCAGAGACCGTTTGGCTTTATGTGGTCTTGAGACCGTGTGACTCCATGCGGTCTCGTGACTGGTTGGCTTCATGCGGTCTTGAGACCGTGTGACTCCATGCGGTCTCGGGACTGGTTGGCTTCATGCAGTCTTGATACCGTGTGACTCCATGCCGTCTCGAGACCGATTGGCTTCATGCGGTCTTGAGACCATGTGACTCCATGCGGTCTCGGGACCAGTTGGCTTCATGCAGTCTTGAGACCGTGTGACTCCATGCGGTCTTGGAACCGGTTGGCTTCATGCGGTCTTGAGACTGTGTGGCTTCATGCGGTCTTGAGACCGTGTGCTTCATGCAGTCTTGAGACCGTGTAACTCCATGCGGTTTGGAGACCATGTGAGGCTTTTGTGATTTTTTGTGTCTTTTTCTGTAAGTAAAAAGGGAGAAAAGTTAATCTAACATAATATTTGCAATAAGAGAGGAAAGTTACGAGTTCTATCTAATTTATTTAAGAAAGAGTGTGGAAAACTAAGGAAAATTACTAAGATAACATCACAAAATTGGAGGTTATCAACTATCGATCCACGGAGTTCCGCAAAGCTAAAATTTGACCATCGCGACTGTAGGTAGCACCGAGCACATAGATACCCATCCAATCTTCGGTACTAATGATGTTGTGTCGGTACTACCGATGCGCTTATAGGTTGGCGGCTGCATCTATAAAAGGGAGGGGTGTGATTTCATTTTCTTCACATCTTCTCTTCTCGGAAGGCATATAAAAAATAAATAAAGATTTTCAAAAAAATTTGGGGTTTGATAAAATGATATGTTGTTCCCTGCAATGGTGCCAAAATTGATACGTGTCAAAGAGCACACGAATCCAATAGAATAATTATACTAGAGTTTAATACTTTTTTACTTTCTAATTATGGCTAGTATAGAAGGGTCGATCCCATATGACAATATTTTAAGATTCATTTTCTTTTATTCTCTTGTGATTTTTGAAATTATTTCTTTTTGGTATTTTTTGAAAGATTGATAGAAAGTAAAATATGATTTTGATGGGTTTTATAAAGATAATGCAAGAAACTAAAATTCATGAAAAATAAAAGATTAGACTAAGCAAGGAAATGGTAAGATTAAATTGACCAAGAAAAATAAAGAAAGAAGATGGTTATCACAGATTAAAAGATTATCTAAGAATGAAAATAATATTGCAAGAATTAATAAGAAGGTGATTTAAAACAAACTTGGAAGAACAGTTGGAATCAAATGGAAAAAACATCAAGACTGAGGGGTTTTCACCGACTTAGCCAAAGTAAATACCAAATAAATAATACACAATAATAAAAAGATGAGAAGGGGGTATGTGAAATAATCGTAAACAAAACATAAAAGTCAAACTCCACATGAAACCATTGGTCTTGGTGTTCGTGCTTCATATTTCATCATCCCAATGGGGGTTTTGCCACGATCACATACAAATCCCCAAGGAACTGGTTTAGTTGTTCTAAATTCCAGTTTCCATGGTCACATCCACGGAAAGTAACTCACAATGAAAATAAGAGATCACTTCATTTAAATCGATAGTTTTCTAAATCAAAATCCATTCATATAAAGAAAAACTGTATAGACTGAATTTTCATCAACATGATGGTTAAGGGGCTATTATCCTTTCCTCGATAAGAGACTACTCACTACTCATAGCGAGGAAGGGAGAAAAAATTAGAAAAAGAAGGTAATCCATAGACCATAAATGTAGAATCTCCAAAGAGCCCAAGGTGGTGATCATTAAATGGCTTATCATCTTTGTCTCCCTCTCCAAGAAGAAAATGTGAGAAGAAAGAACGAGAATAGAAGATTCCAGATGCAGAAGAAAGGAACTAACTTTATTACTTTCAATGAAAAAATTACACTAGAATGAAGATTAATAAAGTTTCACTGCAGAACAAGTACAAATTTTGGGGCCCCTTTCTTAGTGGAGTCCCCCATCCATTTATAGGGGAAGGTGGGGTGGAAACCCTAAGAGGGAGAAAGAAAATAGATAAGTGGAGGATGCTGAAAAGCATTGTCTATGTGTTTGAAAATGCCTATCTCACTAGAGAGACAATCGTCTGGTGATAACTGGGCATGGGATGAGAAGATTCAGATCAAAACCCTAAGAAAGGTTGTCGTGGCGCCCTTCTGGATGAAGTCTTAGGCTCCAGGAAACGTTCCAGATGGTCATCTAGGGTTTATGCAAAACTTATTTTGAGTGTGACCTGTTTAGGCCATGGAGTAGCGTCGGAAGCCTAGTGGTGGTGCCACAACTTTCATTTCTTGGTCTCAAAGTAAGACCTTGAAACGACCGTTTGAAAAAATGAGGCACCCGTCTCGTGCCACCCTATGTGTAATCAATGTGTTGGAACCCATATCAAGTGGTTGGATGCTAGCTTTGTGATGCAAGGCTAGGTCAAGATGACCTAGCCGTTTGGCTTTCTGGGATGCTTTCCTAGCTCCAGGAGACGACCGTCTTGCTAATATGAGATGACCGTATGGCCTACAAAGTTGGTTGATTGAGCCAAGGCCAAGGTAGATGTTTAGATCTTAAATGAGGGTCTTCTGGCTATGATCTGACTGTTTGGGATTAGTGACATGGCTGTCTCACTGACTCAGTGGTTCAAAATAAACTTTGAAGAAAATCCCTACAAAAGTTGAGAAACTGGGTAAGTGTTTGAATAAATAAATCATGAAGTGGTTGAATTGCAATTTAGTCTAGAATACTAAAAAAGGAGAAAATACAATGAAAATGATAAAGAAAAATATGGATGAATATACATTCATCAATGCTTAACCATATTGCAAAGAAGTAAAATCAATCCACCTCTCTACTAATAACAATGGTAAACAAAACTCAATTTGGATAGCAGCGGAAGATAAAATTTTGACTATATTCAATTTCAAATAAAGTGTGCATAAAAATTTCCCCAATATGGGTGTACATGCTTTATACAAAAAGAGGATCTAAGTAGAGGGAAACTAGACTACTCCCCTTTTGTCTCCAAGCAACACATCCATCAGCCAAGTCAATGCCAAAGCTACGATCTTCATGCCATATCCAACACCTTGCTCCATATTTGGGTGGTTGGGAAGGTACCCAACAAAAAGGGAAGGAAAAATAAAAGTATGTGTCACTAAACTATTTTAAGATGGAAAGATAAGAAAAGCATGTAAAAGTAGGCTAGGGTTCATCATACGATGATGATACAAGAGAATGAGGCCATTTATATAACAAAATATTTCAATAGATGCTTGCCATAATCAAAGTAAAATAACAACATTGCATGTACGATTAATATTGACTATCTTAACTATGTAGGGTTGAGGTACCTACTGGACCTTCAACCAAAGGGTGAGGGGAGAGTATCACATTCCCAATCACCTGCACATATTTCATGTGTGAGGGAGAATAACACGTTCCCCAGGGGAGAAATAATGCATTCCCCAACTAAGGGTGGTTGTACATACAAGTACCACTACGCTAGTTAGTTAGTCTAATAGAATCAACATGCTAGAAAAAAAAGTTATGGCAAGATTAATCAAAAGATTTATATAACATGGCAGTGGGGTATAAAAACCCAAACAAGATAATACTACAACTGATTTTGAGGCATGAATAAATTAGATTTCAAGAATAATGGATTAGGTTAAATTAAGCCCCATTGGGGAACATGGGTAAAGGTATAATAAATTTCACAACTGAAGGGGGTAGATGCACATACCTTTAATCTTTAGAATCTTATAACCACTTTTCATAACTTTCACACGAGATCAGATCCACTTGCCCTAATATTATCATCATATTTATGTATTAGATATATGTATATTCATTAACAGATTAAAACCTAAAAACCAACGAATTTTTTTTCTCAAACGATCGAATTCGACTCTAAAAACCTCACTACTATCTTAGTTACATTCTTCTGATCAAAATAACATATATGTTTGTATATTTTCGAGTTACTGACTTTTTAGAGTATTTTCCATATTTATTAGTTAATTAAATCAACTGGAAAAATACATATTCGAAAAACTCAGAATCAAAGCACGACAGTATGTTTTTTGGATAGATCTCATTCTCCCGATTCCAAAACATATTTTAGATTTAAATTTGGATATTCGAGTAAAAAGATATGATTTTTCTAAATCTAACCAATTGGGAAGTGCCACGTAAGCAAAGCCACTTTGGGTGAGAGGGAAAAATGGTAAAACAAGGTTGGGTTATCCCCTTCCTCTCACCCCCACGCCATTGCTGCTGCCTCAAGCAGCTAGCTTGGGGAAACTTGTGCGAAACTGGGATATTATACCAAACTCAAAACCGAAAGATGTGTATGAAAGCTAAAGCAATGAAGAACTCAACCGTACCTTTAATTTGGACGAAGATTGTGTGTACATGGAGCAGCAAGGGTCGCAAGGTCAGGGACTTCGGCTGCTCGGTGGGGGTCAAAATGGAGACGAAAGTCAAAATTGAGAAGATAGACGAGTTGTGCAAGTGTCGGCGCTCGTAGGGGTAGAGATATATATAGATGAAGGGGTCTAGTTTAGGGTTTCCATATGTTGGGTGAGAGAAAGACTTCGGCCGGTTTGGGGCTTTCGAGAATCTTCGACAAAACTCGAAAATCTTGGCATAAACTTGTACGAAATCGAATGAGGAATCCAACAAGCTAAAAATAACGTGATTTGGTTGAGTAACGAGAGAGATATGACCATCCGAAAAATCAACATTTTCGAAATTTACTGTTCACCCACGCTGGTCTCGTACTTAAGGTAGGAGATGATCCGCGAGCCATTGGATTAAGATCCAATTGTCCATGTGTGTGACATTTATTAGGTTGCCAAATAGAAATCTAAATAAAGTTCTTATTTAATCATTTAACTTTTTCTCTTTTCTTATTTGAGGGTGCAAATGACTTCTAAAATTAACCACAATTGACATCTTGACTGATTTTGACGTGTAGAATCCAAATATGGGATTAGTTTTGCATTTTGAGAATGTTTAATCGGTTAATAATTCAAAACACATTTTCTCTTTCCTCTTTTATTAATGACATTAGGATTATCCAAAAATTACAAAACTTCACCCATAACTCATATTAACTATGTTGAATACAATTTTATCATTATTTTCATTTGTTGATGTTGTTCATTATTTTAAATAATGAGTTTCAAGTTTTGCATACTTTCTTTCTCCTAAATTTATCTTCTCTTCAAATATTTTCCAAATTGATTCAAAATTCACCCAAAGGTCCACTTTAACACGTAAAACAAGAATTTGGCATTATTATATTTTTTCTGAAGAATTTTATTATTTTATTTAATTCATTTAAATTTTATCACTTATTTATCTTTTTAATTTATTAGAGGCATCTAGAAACTTTCTAAAAATATAAAACTTTTCCTATAAGCAATACTAAACGTTTGTAACATGACTTTGGCCTTAATTAATTTTTTTCAACATATGTTTAATATTTTTTGTCTTTAAGTTTTTTTCTCTCTCCTGAATAAGATAAAATATTAAACATTGACCAAATTAAATGAAAATTTGCCCAAAAGCTTAATTTTATGTTTAGATTACGAATCTGGAGTTATTTTTCTAATTTGAGGACATTAGATATTTTATTTCACCTTATTGGCTTATTTTCCCATTATCTTGTAATAAGGCTTTAATATATTTATTTATTATCCAAATTAGATGATACTTGGCCATTAAGAAACTTTTAAGTCAAAAAACGAAATTGATATACTTATTATCCAAATTATCTTCTTGGGTTTCTATTTAGGATTTTTGGAACAATATATTACTCATTATCTTCTTTTATCCAAAATATTCCATATTATCCCCAATTATTGCATTTATCATCTCCTTTATTTATATTTTGGGATTTTCTTTCTTTTCATATTCTAAAAATCACTAGAAAGTTCTAGGACGAATTTATTTATTCTTTTTATCACTTGAGTGGATATTTTGCATATTTGACCCATTACTAAGCTTCCATTGAGGTATTTGTGTATAAACCCAAATATTGGAATAAAAAGTGAACAAATGTTCATTAGGCCATTATATTCTTCACAAATTAAACAAAAAGGCCAAAGAGGGTATAAATGAAAGGAAAAGATGGAAAAGAGGACCAAAAAGGCAAAATGCCCAGAATTCAGTATGTTACAACACTCCATCCCTTAAAGAGGATTTCTTCCCCGAAATCACTAGCAATTAGGGAAGGGTGAGTGTGCAACCTCACATCACAAAACTTCAAGTTGTTCCTCCAACCATACGACTTCCACCAAAACTTATACTTGAACTACACCTAAGGGTTCAGAAACTTCACATACAACTCCTCATAGGTTGGGGTTCAAGGATCACCTAGGGTCCATTATTTAGATATTCTTTTTAGGAGATTTAACATCATTTACATTTTTGGCTTATTAACATCATACTCTTTATGATATCACATTGTCATCATTATTTTAATTATGTCATGTCACATTCACTTAGTTTCCAAAAAGAATTATATTTCATTATTATGCACAATTAGAGGTTACTCAATTATCTCAACATTCATTATTATATTTGATCATTGTCCTTAATAATTCGGATTTATACTTCATTATCCTCATATTACCACTTTATTAATTATAACAAATTATTTTACATGAAATAAGACATTCAATTCAAATTTGTGATTAAGCATACAATTAATCCAATTAATGTCACATTAGTTAATTATACTCATATTAAACACTTTTCACATTATCATATTATATTTATTGCTCACATTAATGTCATCATTAATCATAATTCATTTATACTATTCATTTTGCACGTTTATATGAATCCAATCACTTCATATTCACATTGAAGCCATTACATTTATTTCAATGACATATTACATATTAATGAATTGATTCACATTAAGTGACTAATAACATGTGTATTAGTTAACAAGGTAACATGCATTCATATTGATGACTTAATAATATCTGATTAGATGATCATATATATCATTTATGTGTATCAAAGTATGTTAACTGATTATGGCACTTAACATCATCAATGTATCATGAAAGGCATTAACGATGTATAGATTAGGGTTAGATATTACAACTTAGGGTTTAGGTCAACATGACCATTATATTTCAATTATTCATCCTTGGCATTCATTAATTACGAATTATAACCTTACTCATCATATCATTAGGGTTTATTGGTTCATGACATTATTAACATCTTACTTATTGACAGTTAGCATTGATATTCATATTATGTGCATTGGATGTACATTAGGGTTCAAGCACATGCATTATTCCTTAGATGATAATTATATGTTCATTAATATGTAAACAAGCATGTTAGTGTTACCATTATTACATGTTTGGTCAAGACCAAGGATCCAAGCATACTAAACTCCTATTTATGGAGTTAGGGTTTCTAACGATAAATTAGATAGACTTCGAGATGTTATAGGGTTCCATCCCCCTAAAGAGGATTTTGTCCAAGAAATCTAACCACTCGAACATCCAACCTAACCATACTCCACCTCTTAAAGGGTTTGACCTACTACACTAGGGTTAAAGGATAAATCTAACTAAACCATTATCAAGATCCATCATGCTTCCACTATGCACTCTGATATTCTCACAAACACCCAAACTCTAAGGTCTAGGTTCAAAGATCATAAGAAATTATCTTGGTAACCATCCTCAAACAAATCATCATACACATGAAACTTAGGGTTCCCAAAGATATACAACATAGAAGTGTAAGGTTACTATTGCCTAAAAGTAAACTATTTTGGGCAATTCGTATTAGCGCAGGCCATGCCGGTATCATATGGGCACGGGAGTCCTTGTATACCAAGCTAGTGGTGTGGAGGAAAATTTTGCCAGCCCCCAAAACCCTGATCCTTTCTAGACACCCTTGCTTCAACTACATGCCCTAATAGTTGCCTAAAGGCAAACCTAAACAACATCAAGTTATGCATATTTTAATTATAAGTATTTGAGGATTGTATTCATCAAGGTTCTAATGTGGAACTATTAGTTCCTAAGTCAACCTATCATCAAGGTAGATCAAATCTAGGCAAACATGTCACTTAAAGGAAACTATGCAAGTCTAGGGTTCTAATTAGGGAGACAAACTGAAATAGTCAAAGATCCGACCACCATTGGCTCTAATACCATGTTGTAAAGAATTGAAATCAATCCACATCTCTACTAATAACAATGGTAAACAAAACTCAATTTGGATAGCAGCGGAAGATAAAATTTTGACTATATTCAATTTCAAATAAAGTGTACATAAAAATTTCCCCAATATGGGTGTACATGCTTTATACAAAAAGAGGATCTAAGTAGAGGGAAACTAGACTACTCCACTTTTGTCTCCAAGCAACACATCCATCAGCCAAGTCCATTCCAAAGCTACGATCTTCATGCCATATCCAACACCTTGCTCTACATCTGGGTGGTTGGGAAGGCACCCAGCAAAAAGGGAAGGAAAAATAAAAGTATGCATCACTAAACTATTTTAAGATGGCAAGATAAGAAAAGCATGTAAAAGTAGGCTAGGGTTCATCATACGATGATGATATAAGAGAATGAGGTCATTTATATAACAGAACATTTCAATAGATGCTTTCCATAATAAAAGTAAAATAAAAACATTGCATGTATGATTAATATTGACTATCTTAACTATGTAGGGTTGAGGCACCTATCGGACCTTCAACCAAAGGGTGAGGGGAGAGTATCACATTCCCAATCACCTACACATATTTTATGTCTGAGGGAGAATAACACGTTCCCTAGGGGAGAAATAACACATTCCCCAACTATGGGTGGTTGTACATACAAGTACCACTACACTAGTTAATTAGTCTAATAGAATCAACATGCTAGAAAAAAAAGTTATGGAAAGATTAATCAAAAGATTTATATAACATGGCAGTGGGGTATAAAAACCCAAACAACATAATACTACAACTGATTTTGAGGCATGAATAAATTAGATTTTAAGAATAATGGATCAGGTCAAATTAAGCCTCATTAGGGAACATGGGTAAAGGTATAATAAATTTCGCAACTGAAGGGGGTAGATGCACATACCTTTAATCTTTAGAATCTTAGAACCACTTTTCATAACTTTTACACGAGATCAGATCCACTTGCCCTAATATTATCATCATATTTATGTATTAGATATATGTATATTCATTAAAGGATTAAAACCTAAAAACCACCAAATTTTTTCACAAACGATCGAATTAGACTCTAAAAACCTCACTACTGTCTTAGTTACGTTCTTCTGATCAAAATAACATATATGTTTGTATATTTTCGAGTTATTGACTTTTTAGAGTATTTTCCATATTTATTAGTTAATTAAATCAACTCGACATGCTTGGCTGTGCCAGGATTTGCGTTGAGATCTCTTCTAAGAAGGCGCCGCCGCCACTAATCATGGTCGAGTTGCCCCACAGAGGAGAATGGGAGGTCAAAGTGAACTATGAGGCTCTTCCTGATCGTTGTGATACCTGCTTGGTCTTTGGGCACTGCACAGGAGAGTGTCCAAGTGCGAGGAGTGATGTGGTTCACCTTACGCCTCCGATTGTGGCTTCGGGGGTCCGCCGTGCACGAAAAGGGCAGGCTAGATTGACATCAAAACCACCGCTTGGCAGGGCCAAATCTACTCAACCAAGGAGGGACAAAGGCAAGAGGAAGGAGGTTGTGACCTCTCCGCTTGTGGTGCAGGGCTGCTCTAAGGACCTGGCTAGCATGGGGAGGACAGTACAGATTGTGGGTTCAACCAGCCGTAATGACTCTTCAGGGGATGAGCTTTTTCCTGATCAGGGTGGAGCTGTTGCTACTGAAAAGGATGACGGGGTGGTTGTTACTGCTGCGGCTACACAGGAGGGGGATGCGGGTTGTGACCCAAACAACCCCTTCTTTGTTCTCGACCAAGGGGTGGACGAGCAAGTGGTTGACATTGGTCCTACAAGAAGTAGGAGTCTGAAGATCACCAGGAGTTCAGCCAAAGGACATACAAAGAATGCAAAGAAGAGAAACACCTGCTCTGCGGAAGGGAGAGGGTCAAACAATGATAAGTAATGTCCTTGCTTGCATGGAATGTGCGAGGTGCTTCCCTTGCTGATAGAAAAAGGGAGCTAAAGAAGGTGATCAACAACACTGGAGTCAGCATTGTTTTCGTCTTGGAAACAAGGATAAAGAGGAAGGTTAAAGAAAGGGTCAACACTTTATTTCCCATTGGATGGCAATGTTTTTCTAACATAGACCATAGAGATGGATGTAGAATAGCTGTCAGGTGGAACCCAGATGTTTGGGAGGTTGATCCCATAAGCATGAATGACCAAGTCATCACTGTGAGCTGCTGCAACAGAGGAGGCCTTTCGTTCATCATCTCTGGAGTTTATGGCGAGAACTTGGAGAATGATAGGGAACACCTTTGGGCGATGATCAAAGACACATCCCAGCATATGGTTCCCTGGCTTGTGCTAGGTGATTTCAACAACGTGAGGAAGGCTAAAGAAAAGCATGGGGGGCTCAAGGTACCAGAAAGAGTCATGGCCGCGTTCAATGGTACGATTGAAATTGCTGGTCTAATTGAGATGAATCACATTGGCGGTTCCATTACTTGGTCTAACAAGCAGAAACCAAGTAGGAGGATTGCTAGTGATATTGATCGAGCCTTGGTCAATGAGGCTTGGGTGGATAAATGGCCTCAGGTTGTGATTAGAACATGAGATAACATCATGAGTGACCACTCATGCATGAAGATGGAGTTCAATACTAAATATGACATCAAAAGACCCTTCTGATTCCTTAATCTATGGTGTGAATGGACTGGTTTTAAGGAGGTGGTTGAGAGAAGCTGGAGCATCAACGTTCCAGGTAACCCCTTATACAAAGTTTTAAAAAAGCTGTAGAATACCAAACTTGCTCTGAAAGAGTGGAGTAGGGAAAAAGTAAACATTAAAAATCTGATGTGTGAAGCCACCCACTACTATGAGATGGATGCTAGTCGGGTGAGGCTGACACCTGGGGATGAACAAGCCATAAATGAAGAATTAAAGGCTGAAGATAGACTGAGGAAGCTCAAAAAAGTAGAAGAAAGATACTTATGGAAGTGTAGCCACTTAAAGTGGATAGCGGATGGGGACTTTAATACCAAGGTGTACCATACTACTGTAAAGAAAAAGGAGATGAGAGAAACCATACATGAACTTGTTAATGATCTTGGGCATGTTGTCGACAGTAGAGAGCAGGTAGCTTGATGCACTGAAAACTAAAACTACTTTCATGGATTGTATAATCAACCAATCAAAGAAGTGAGTAATTATGGGAACCTGATCCCGGAGAGGAGAGTGGATGTAAGTATGAATGAAGATTTGATAAAACATGCTACTGATGATGAAATCAAAGCTGTTGTTTTCTCTATTAACCCGTCTAAGGCTCTGGGACCTGACGGGTTTAATGGGAGGTTCTTTCAGTTTATGTGGTATCCTATTCAGCATGACATGACGCAGGCTATTAGATGGGTTATGAATGGTGGGAGTATGGTTCGGGCTGTGAACCACACCTTTATTAAACTCATCCCCAAGAGTAAAAATGTTAACTATATCACTAACTATAGACCTATAGCTTGCTGTAGTGTTCTATATAAGTGCATATCTAAACTTATTGTAGGAAGACTCAGACTGGTGCTGCCCAAGATCATATCTGAAGAACAAAGCGCCTTCATTAAAGGGCATAAAATGGCGAACAGTACACTTCTTGCAACTAAATTCCTCACTGGGTTCAACCAAAGTAAAGCCAATTCCAAGACGTGTGTCAAGATAGACCTTGTTAAAGCTTATGACTATGTCAGATGGGACTCCTTGTGGGCTGTTATGGAGGGCATGGGTTTCAACCAGATTTTTATTGGCATCTTGAAGCAATGCGTCTGTACCCCCTCTTTCTCTATCCTTATAAATGGTGGTTTGGTGGGATCAATTAAAGCGAGCAATGGGCTTCGACAGGGGGATCCCTTATCCCCTCTACTATTTTCAATTCTCATGGAGGGGCTCACAAACATGGTGAAAGTTGCTGAATATGAAGGCAAGGTCAAGTCATACACCTTGAGGGGTGTTAAGGTGAAAGCTATGCTTATATTCGCTAATGACATTATGATTTTCTGTGTTGGTAACGCTAGGAGGATAAAGGAATTTAAGAAGGTGCTTGGTCAGTTTGGTAAACTCACTGGTTTGTATATTAGCTCCATCAAGTCTAAGATATATCTTTCAAAATCGTGTGATAGTAGAAGAGGAAGACTCAAGACTGCGATTAGACTCAAGCTCAGGAGGCTTCCTACCAGGTACTTGGGTGCCCCCATTGCTGGAGGAAGGGGCACGACCACTGACTATAGCTACTGTATTGACAAAATGAGAGAGAAGATTGATAATTGGAGTGGCTGCAAGATGTCTTTTGTGGGCAGGTTGGTGCTTATTAGAATTGTCCTACAAAGTTTGGTCAGATGTTGGGGGGATGTATGTGACATTCCTAATACTGTTGCTGACTCTATGCAAAGGATCGCTGCTAGTTTCATGTGGGGAGGAAAAGGACATAGCATTGCTTGGGAGGTAGTGGCTCAGCCTTACTCTAAGGGTGGCTTGAACATAGAACAGTCGGCTGATATCATTCACAAGGGGCAACTGAAAAGGTTGGATAGGTTCCTTAGTGATAGGAACAATGTCTGGTCTAGGTGGATGGTGGACCGCTATAGCTTGATCACCCTCTACTCAGATTAGCATTCCTCTTAAGTTTGGAGAAACATGTGCAAGACGTGGAGTGAGGTTAAGCATATGTATACTGTTGGTGCCAATGATATGGCCTGCCTCGTCAATCAACATGCCACACCATGGACCAATAGTGATACTAGGGCAGATGTCGCTTGGGATAAACTCATTTGGGGCTCCCATCATGTCCCCAAATGGAGAACTGCTTCTTATAGAGCCTTGCTCCACAAACTTCCTACTAAAGACCGGCTTATCTCGTGGGGCATCAATGTGAATGATGAATGCCTCCTGTGCGGAAGAGATAAAGAAAGCCATACACATCTCTTCTTGTAGTGCTGCTATACTAAGCTAATCTGGTCCACTATATGTCTCAAGAACTGTTGGGGACCTAACCACAACAACCGGTTGGATGACATCACAGTTTGGATGAATGGGAATCTAAAGAGCAAGAGGAACAGAGATTTTGGTGGACTTTGCCTCACTGGGTTCTGTTTTTTCATTTGGGAAGAAAGGAACTCAAGGGCCCATGGCGGGCCTCCTAGGTCCGAGGCTGCCATCATTAAAAAGATTACCAAGCAAATCTCGTATCAATTACTTGTAAAGAAAGGCCTTGTAAAGGGTATAGCTAACCTTGCTAAAGTTTATTGGGGTTTTTTGTAACCTTTTTTGGGTTTACCTTACTATTGTGGGTTAGTTTGTTCTTCCCCTAGTTGGTGGTTTGGCTTGAGATGGGTTTTTTGTATACCCCTGTCTCTGCCGGGTTTGCTTGTTTGGTTGTAGTTTTTGCTACGTCTCTTTTGGAATATATTTACCTCTTCCAAAAAAAAATACATATTTGAAAAACTCAGAATCAAACCAAGAAAGTATTTTTGTTAGATAGATCTCATTCTCCCGATTCCAAAACATATTTTACATTTAAATTTGGATAATCTACTAAAAAGATATGATTTTTCTAAATTTGACCAATGGGGAAGTGCCACGTAGGCAAAACCACTTTGGGTGAGAGGGCAAAACGGTAAAACGAGGTTGGGTTATCCCCTTCCTCTCACCCCCATGCCATTGGTGCTGCCTCGAGCAGCTAGCTTGGGAAAACTTGGGTGAAATCGGGATATTAGACCAAACTCAAAACCGAAATATGGGTATGATAGCTAAAGCAATGAAGAACTCAACCATACCTTTAATTTGGACGAAGATTGTGTGTACATGGAGCAGCAAGGGCCGCAAGGTCAGGGACTTCGGCTGCTCGGTGGGGGTCCAAATGGAGACGAAAGTCAAAATTGAGAAGATAGACGAGTTGCACAAGTGTCGGCACACGTAGTGGTGGAGGTATATATAGATGAAGGGGTCTAGGTTAGGGTTTCCATATGTGGGGTGAGAGAAAGACTTTGGCCGGTTTGGAGCTTTCGAGAATCTTCGACAGAACTTGAAAATCTTGGGATAAACTTGTATGAAATCGAACGATGAATCCAACAAGATGAAAATCACACGATTTAGTTGAGTAACGAGAGAGATATGACCATCCGAAAAATCAACATTTTTGAAATTTACTGTTCACCCGCACTGGTCTCCTACTCATGGTAGGAGATGATCCGATAGTCGTTGGATTAAGATCCAACGGTCCATGTGAGTGACATTTATTAGGTTGCCAAATATATATCTGAATAAAGTTCTTATTTAATCATTTACATTTTTCTCTTTTCTTATTTGAGGGTGCAAATGACTTTCAAAATTAACCAAAATTGACATCTTGACTGATTTTGACGTTTAGAAACCAAATATGGATTTAGTTTTGCATTTTGAGAATGTTTAATCGGTTAAATAATTCAAAACACATTTTCTCTTTTCTTCTTTATTAATGACATTAGGATTATCCAAAAATTACAAAACTTCACCCATAACTCATATTAAGTATGTTGAATATGAGTTTATCATTATTTTCATTTGTTGATATTGTTAATTATTTTAAATAATGAGTTTAAAGTTTTGCATACTTTCTCTCTCCTAAATTTATCTTCTCCTCAAATATTTTTGAAATTGATTCAAAATTCATCCACAGGTGTACTTTAACACATAAAACAAGAATTTGGCATTATTATATTTTTTTGAAGACTTTTATTATTTTATTGAATTCATTTAAATTTTATCACTTATTTATCTTTTTAGTTTATTAGAGGCATATAGAAACTTTCTAAAAATATAAAACTTGTCCTATAAGCAATAATAAATGTTTGGAACACGACTTTGGCCTTAATTAATTTTTTTCAACATATGATTAATATTTTTTGTCTTTATGTCATTTTCTCTCTCCTAAAAAATAAAATATTAAACATTGACCAAATTAATTGCAAATTTTCCCAAAGTCTTATTTTTATGTTTAGATTACGAATATGGAGTTATTTTTCTAATTTGAGAACATTAGATATTTTATTTCACCTTATTGGCTTATTTCCCATTATCTATTTTTTGTCGGCAAAATAACGTGTTACTAGAAAACCAAAACTTTATGTACAAATGTGCCTCATGAAGAAACTAGATCTATGTGTTTCCACGTAGGGAAAACCCATCAGATTAGAACAAAAAAAGAACCCCCTGGTATCCGAACCCTACAGCAGAACAAAAGACTAACAAAGAAGACAATCTAAGTAGATAAGAGAGGAGGCACACCGAAACTTTAAGCCCACCCACAAATATTTCTGTGTGATCCACCTCCCTTATCCACATCAAACAATACACCTTATTAGAAATTGGGACAGCTATAAGAGGCTGTAGATAATAGGGAAAACACAGGAAACATAAGAGAAGTGCTCGATCTGCCACTCCATAACACTTTCCCTAAAGCAAGCACGATCTGCCACATCAAGCTTTGCTCCATCTCACGGCAGCAGATCAGAACAAC
The DNA here is from genome assembly GCA_963693085.1 of Alisma plantago-aquatica. Classification (NCBI taxonomy): domain Eukaryota; kingdom Viridiplantae; phylum Streptophyta; class Magnoliopsida; order Alismatales; family Alismataceae; genus Alisma; species Alisma plantago-aquatica. The sequence continues at coordinate 762,510,255 of OY856414.1, forward strand.
CAATCGGACATAGAAGACCAAGTAGGCTCACTTAAAATACTGCACCCAGTCATCTATCTAATAGGAATACTTACACACAAAACACCCACAAATGTGTATTCCATGAAAGAAAGACAACCAGCCACAGAACTCTAAGAGTACCAGAATGTGATCAACTAAATCAAAAAGGTCCTCTACTTAGTAGCATGCTCAAGAAAACACAACAAAGAAACCAACAGAGCTCCTAGATAGACACAGAAAGGCCTAGCACGGGAACCTCATCAGCACCAACTCTCTTATGCTTTTTCTTCTTATTCTTATTTGGCCTTGGCTCTTTGTTTACACTGAAATCATCCATTAACTCCTGATCAAAATCAACGGAGCTAATCGAGGACCCATCATCAGAGTTGCACAAGAGCCTTTGATGGTATTCCAGAGAAATGCCAGTATCCTGTATGAGATGCTTCAAATAGGGAGGGGTAGCAGCCAGTTTGGGAGGAGAAATCTCCCACTGTAGGTCTAGAGCACCTACAACCACTGTTGGGGGGCAACTCCTCATATCAGGTTCTGATAGGACTCTGTTCAGAGCAACATCCGCCCTTAGTTCTACATCTAGAATTGCTCCAGAAGCTTCATCACGATAGGGTCCTTTCTCCTCGGAAAAATGTCAAGCATCTTCACGCCTTCTATTCTTCCCAGTCCTCAGCTGCAACTGACTTTGCATCGGCTTGCATCCTTTGGTCTTGGGGCAGGAGGGAAGGCGGTGTCCGAATTGTAAGCAGCCCGAACAGACTTGATGTCTCACCAAGTAGTCGACCTTTAAGCACCTGGGCTTCCCATAAACGATGACCTTCACTGTGCTCGGGAAGCCAGAGCCGGCAGAGAGCTCCACGCACGTCGTGGCTTCATTCAGGCAGTGAACGGAGAGACTTGAGTCTTCAATGTTGAGGGGCTTCCGAAGGATGCTAGCGACGCCACTGATCCTTCTTGAAGTCCAATGCGCCCATGGATTCTCCAGTTTAACCCACACAGGGAGTTTCAGAAATGAGAGAGGTTGGAGGGGGGAACCAGGTTCCCATGCCTGGACGACAACTAACGAACCATCCATCATCCATGACGCCTCACTTAGGATCCTCCCCCTTTCCTTCTCCGTGGGAAGCTTCACGATGAACCCCTCAATGTCCTCCGTAGTGATGTCAAATGCATCACTTGGCCTCCACTGACGACAAATCCAACCTTGAAGCTGGCTTCAGAACGGTTTCCTCCCCATAAACCTTATTGAGACATACTCCAGCCACGTTGGAAGGGGTTCGTCTCCGCTCGAGATGGAGAAGCACTTCTCCCCATCAACGACGACCGGATCGATGAAGTTGACAGGGGGTATAACCTCACACGGTAGGCCTGACCTACTGGCTGAGAACCAGTCACTCACCTTATCACTTGCGGAGGTTTCCCCATTTTCATCAGGTGGCCGAATGGAGGAGGTAGGCGGATCAACGTGATTCTTTGAGGAGGACGACGCCTCTGAGTGGCCTCCAAGATGGGTCAACTGGATCCTCGCTCCCTCAGCCACACTTGAGCTATCAGGAGGAACCGAATCAGGCTCTGGGGATGGAGTCCTTTCCCCATCCTTGAGCCGCCCCTAGGGTTTCCCCCCCTCCCGCGACCACGCCTGCCCTTTCCACCTTTCCGCCCCATCGCTCACACATGCATTAGTTTATTTCCCATTATCTTGTAATAAAGGCTTTAATATATTTATTTATTATCCAAATTAGATGATACTTGGACATTAAGAAACTTTTAAGTCAAGAAAATGAAATTGATATATTTATTATCCAAATTATCTCCTTGGGTTTCTATTTAGGATTTTTGGAACAATATATTCCTCATTATATTCTTTTATCCAAAATATTCCATATTATCCCCAATTATTGCATTATCATCTCCTTTATTTATATTTTGGGATTTTCTTTCTTTTTCATATTCTAAAAAGCACTAGAAAGTTTTAGGACGAATTTATTTATTCTTTTTATCACTTGAGTGGATATTTTGCATATTTGACCCAATACTAAGCTTCCACTGAGGTATTTGTGTATAAACCCAAATATTGGAATAAAAAGTGAACAAATGTTCATTAGGCCATTATATTCTTCACAAATTAAACAAAAAGGCCAAAGAGGGTATAAATGAAAGGAAAAGATGGAAAAGCGGATCAAAAAGGCAAAATGCCCAGAATTCAGTATGTTACACATATATTAAGAGATATTAAACCATCTTTGTGTTTTCCATCATGTCATAACTATGTATCATAGCTCAAACTTGGATCACAAACATACATATATTGTATCTAGGTTGTGCTAAAAAACTTATACAAGTTTTTCGTGAAACATCTATTCAACTTTATTCCAATTGAGGACATAACCCTTATGATGAGGGTAAGGTCGTGCTCAGTCTCTCTGAACTCACTCAACTCTATGAGTACCTCATATATATAAAACTTTATCCTCCCTCTTTGGTCTAGGGTGCTTATATATACCTCATTGGCACTGGTGATGATCTTCCCAAGATTTTTCCATACAAGCACAAGAGAAACTAAAACATGACACACTTTTCATAGGTTCTTTACCCACAAGACATTCTTACCCAAAACTCTCTTATATATGCAGCCACTAGATTCCTACAAGGAGCCACCAACCCGAGATGAGGCTTTTTAGAAACAGACACATTTACCTCCTCTAGGGTCTTGGGACTCTCTCTCCCTCATTTAGATGGCAGGTACTCATATTGATATTCACATATGCACTTGTAACCATCCTCTCTATGACTCTAGGGTTTGGTCCTTCCAAGGACATTTAGGGTTCAATACATCTATAGGAATCATGTATTAAGCAACCCAACTTATTCACTAAGGAGTATTCTAGTTTAGGACATATCATATAACACATTTCTCATGTCTTGGAGTTTAGGTTCTTTGACCTTTCCTGATGGGTATCACTCTCTCTATAGTTAACCCTATAACTAGTCCCAACATTTGAGGTCCTCCTTTGTAAAAGAGCATAAGGCTCTTGTTGATTCACATCCTTATCTTAACTTTTCTTATCTTAACTTTTGGAAACATACATACTTGCATAATCAAAACTTATCTTGAATCCTCAAATATGAACTTCGGTCCTCAAAGACAAACACATATCATCATAAAACATCTTATATCATCTATATAAGACTAATATCATCATCTAATACTATTTGAGCTATTCCAACTATCACATATTCCAACAAGTTTCTAGACATCTAATATAGAACAACTTTCTCTTCTAGATTGATGTCATTCAATTTAAATTAGGTTGCATGATCACATCCTACTCTTACATGTGTGGGGACACATTTTTGTAATACTTACATATATAATAAAAAATTATATAGTTTTTCATTGACAGTAAAACGTCAGAGAAAACTATCACAGTTCAATTCGATTGGAATAAAAAACCAAATCCACAAAAACAGTGTCCCACACATAGTAGAGAGTCTAGTATCATGTCACCTAATTAAAAGGGTGAGAACAAGGTGTATACTAGTGTATCTTCCCAAAATATAGTTGCATCATATGTCAAAGGTTTCTCTTCCCTTGATCCCAATCATCTCCAATAATGTAATCTCCCATACCACCACATTATAGTGGATGATTGATACTTCAAGTATTTCTCTACTACAAGCACTAGTCTAGACCTAGTTCTCAAACATCTAGGTTCTAATCTATAGGATAGGTCAAATCTAGTCTCTAAAAGATGACTAATATAACCCTAAGGATTTTTCAATTTCATGGTTTTCTTGAGTTTGAGTTGCATAATCAGTAAATGGCAGGCTTTGCTAATGTTCATGATCTTATACCACATGTGACATCCAAAAATTTTCTAAAACATAATTGAATGTGCGACATCCAAATTGAAACCTCACCCCAGCGGGACTCCAATTTAAATACCCCACTCTAGGCTAAAAAGAAGAAAATCAAGGAAAGTCAGAAGGAAACAACAGTAGCACATGCACATGAACAACAACAAAACCATACAACACATGTTCACCATTCAAAATATAATTAAAAGATGACTTATTACAAATATATGTTTACACATTGAATGGTAAAGTATTACATATGCACATGCTACATTCTACATCAATATCTTAAGAAAATAGGTCCACATGTACATCAACTTGCCACAAAACTCTCAACTATCCTTATTCTTCAAGAGCATATGTCAACATACCTAAAATGGAGATTACATGTGGTACAATCAACACAATATTTGAAAACATTGTACTGAGTACACATATATGTCTTTCATATACCACTCATTACTGTGACTTAGCAATAAGATAAAACTAATACTTGGCAGTAATAAAAAAATATAACAAAAGCATGTTCTCAAATAAAGACATTTATTAATAAAAAAAGAACACATATTTTAAGCATATTTTCCATTATATCATCAATGCATTTTTCACCTAAGGGTATAATGCATCATCCCGAATACCAAAGAGCTTCAGATGCAAGGCGTTATGATCTACGACCAAAGAGTTAGATCATTTTGCAATGTGATCTACTACCAAAGAGAATGATTACTTTCCAGCATTATGCTACCAAAGAGAATTAGTGCTTTCATATAATTAAACATATATATTTTTTCAAGTGTTCATAGACATAAGTATGGAAAATCAAGCAACATATCATTCAAGGACAACCATTTCAACGAATATCATATGCCAAGTATTGATACACATATAATACAACCATATTGAATAGTAAGCCAAGTAAGAGATAAAGTGTACCTTCCAAAGAGATAATCTAGACCACATTCCTAATATCATCTATATCCTTGTCAACCCTTGATCAAGACAAGATCAAATGTACCATCATTATATTCTCATCATCTTAATTCTATTTATGTTCATTAGGGTTGGACTTAGATCATAGTAGGTTCCATGAGTACTTTTGTAGTCAACTCAGATTTATGTTATGGATATTAGATTCTAGTTTAGATTATAATTTTTACATCTAGTTCCATATCATTTTGTGCATATACTAAACCATATTTTACATTCATTAACCATATTAGGGTTTTCTCATCATTTTAGGATCATCTAAAATGTTACATGATTTATGTGCATAATTATGATCTCAAAATTACATATTAGCTTTTTGTTATTGATATGATCTTACTCTAAAATTTCTAGGGTTTCTTGAGCATATTTGTAATTATTGCATATTAATTAGGGTTATTTTCCCTAGTTACCACATGAATTAAATTACATGATTTCATATCCAAACATCATCATATCTGACATCAAATTGATTGTATATCATATCTTAGAGTTACCGATGCATTTCCATAATTTTAGTCCATCATTTGGTATTTATTACCCATGAAACAATTATAATCCATTTTACTTATTATCATCTAATTTTGTACATAAAAGTGTAGATATTATAATTTCATCTTGCTCTACATATTTTTATGAACATTTTGATACCTTGTTTGTAATTTTCCAATAAACGAGCTAATTAATATAAATTATACAATATCTATATATTTACAGAGATGTTCTAGATGGTTTACCTTTTTCTGACATATCAAAAGTTGCCACGTACCCACCTTGGAGGTGCCCATTTTCCTGGGTGAGTTGGTTGGTTCTTGGTTGGTTTGCTTCTGGTCTGAGTGTAGTGAGCTTTGGCTAGTTCAGGTTTTTTCTCTCTATAGTTCTCTCTTATTTGCGGCATGTGTCCTCTATTCCCAATCTGCCAAGGAGCGTCATCGTAAGGGTTCACCTCTGATGAGAAAGCAATGGAGGGATGCTCCTCCTCACCATTCAAAAACACTATCACAGACTTTGATAGCTCAGAAACTATGCTTCCATTTCCGTTCTCCTTTTGCTCGGTAGTAGAGACGTTGTGGTCTCTATTCTTCCATAGCCACAGGTGACTTGGGTGAGGGAAAACTCTGGAGCGGATCTTCTAATGATGTATCCCTCCTTATCTAACACAAATTCCTGCTTCATATCCGAAACCAGCGTGCAACCATCCTTGGCTAAATGGATCTTCATGTGTGACTCAAGAGTAACACCCTTTTCAAGCCAACCATGCCCATCTACTATTATGGTGGAGATAAAGGGAAAAAAGCCTATTCCAGTCCCCACTAGCATCTAAAGCTTTCAAAGGCTTCAACACACATACTTCGACTCCGTTAGCCTACACAATTATAGTGGGGAGTTCTACATGTGCATTCCCCTAACTCAACGGTCATCTTTAGTGAAACATTCTTCATCATCTAGTATTGGTGTACTGAAGAGCAAGTCAAACTCTTCTTTGTCTTTGCAAAAACGTAGCGGTGCTTTTCCACTATTCACCCCGTATTCTCATACTCACCTCTTCCTTACTCCCTCTCTCATTCTTCAACTCCTTTCTATGGTCCACACTCCACGATGGAAATGAGGAAGAGTTAGGAAGATTGTACTCTCTCTAGTTTCCATTGGTTTCCTCATAAGAGACATCATTTTATAGCAAGATATGTTGTGGACGGTTCTACTTGGGTAAGGTCGTGTGATGACCCACGATTGGGGTTGTGGTGACTTGGGTACTGGCTCACAGTACCTCCTCCATGTCTACAACTCAGTTCGAGGAAGGGGATGTGTTCCATGCCATTGGATGTCATCCATGGTCCAGGAAAACCCCATTAGCTAACCTGATCTGTGACTTTCTCAACTCAAAGGTTGTGAGACATTGTTAACTTAGGCTAAACAATCCACTCCCTTGGTCCGAAATACTTCAACATGCACATTATATGATTGTTTTCAAACCTTAATAACTTCTTCTAGGAACATCAAAACATTATAAAACTTTAACCATAGATTTACCACATCTTTAACTCTATTATATTAATATTTGGTACCAAAAGCATCTATTTGACCTTGTGGATCAAATACATAGAAAAACACTAATTTATGGATCATAATCTCATAGTTTGGATATCAACTTCAACTAACATCCAAACTTTATCAAATCTCTTTGAACATTTAATATGACTCAAACATATGATTTTTCTTATCTTATTAGGTATCAAAGATCCAAAATGTTTACACTATCACATCCTACACATCTTAAAAGAAAATTTTGTCCTCAAAATTAAACCAAAATCTAGTCCATCACATCATATACATCTTAAAAGAAAATATTGTCCTCAACATTAAGCCATCCTCTTACTCCCTGAAAAAACAAAAAGAAACTTCATCCACATAGGGAACCACTCTAGGTGCAACATTCCCACAAACAAGATCTCTAGAACATATATCTACCACTTCTAGGAGGATTTCTAGAGCATATACAATGAAATGTCACCTCATAAGATTAGAACAAGGGTTTAGAAACTCATGTCATGTCATGGAATCTTTCATATTCATTTCACCCAAGGATTATGATTTCAACATATACTTCTCTGAGGAAGTTAATTTCAGTTAACCCAGATTATGAATCTTGACTGAATTAAGGTTTGATCATAATTTTATATTGTTCTAATTTACATACCATACTTGATTATTTTATTTAACACCAATATTGACACATATCACTAATATGATCTCATTTTACTTACATATTAGGTTGCAACATTTATTGTGATTTCATCTCAAGATTAACCAATTGTATTACATAATCATTATTCGTGCATATGGCTAACCATATATACAGAGCTATTAAACCATCTTTAGGTTTTCCATCATGTCATATATCCAACCATACATATATTATATCTAGGTTGTGCGAAGAAAACTTATACAAGTGTCTTGTTAAACATCTATCAAACTTTATCTAGTTTAATTGAGGTCCTAACCCATATCATGAGAGATGGGCCATGCTCAGTTTCTCTGAGCTCACTGAACTCGATGAGTTCCTCATATATACAAAACTTTGTCCTCCCTCTTTGGTCTAGTGTTCATAGACATTCCTCATTGGTATCGGTGATCATCTTCCCAAGATTTATCCAAACAAGAACAAAACAAACTAAAACATGAAACTCTTTTCATAGGTTCCTTACCCACGAGACATGCTTACCCAAAACTCTTTTATATATTCCGCCACTAGATTCCTGCAAGGAAACACGTACCCGATCTTGATGCTTTACAAAAATAACACATTTACCACCTATAGGTTCTTCAGACTCTCTCTCACCTAAATGGTAGGTACTCATATTCATATTCACGTATGCATATATAACCAACCTCTCTCTGACTCTAGGGTTGGTCCTTCATGGGACATATAGAGATCAAGACATCTATAGGAATCATACATTAAGCAAAACAAATTCACTCAGGAGTAGTCTATTTAATGACATATCATATCACATATTTCTCATATCTGGGAGTTTAGGTTCTCTGACCTTCTCCCTATGAGTCACACTCTCACTGGAGTTAAACCTATAACTAGTCCTAAAACTAGAGGTCCTCCTTTGTAAAAGACCTTGTGTCTCTTACTAATTCACATCCTTGTATTAACTTAGCTTATCTTATGTTATGGAAACATACATACTTGCATCATCTAAACTTATCTTGAATCCTCAAATCTGAACTTAGGTCCTCAAAGACAAACATATATCATCATAAACCATCTTATATCATCATCTAATCTTATTGGAGCTATTCCAGCTATCATGTATTCCAACAACTCTCTAGACATCTAATCTAGAACTAATCTCTCTTCTAGACTGATTTCATTCACTTTAAATTAGGTTGCATGACCACCTCCTACTCTTACGTTTGTGGGGACACATTTTTGTAATACTTACATATATAATAAATTATTATATAGTTTTTCTCTGATAAAAAAAATGTCCGAGAAAAGTCTCATAGTACGATCTGATTGGAATAAAAAAACAAATCCGCAAAATGAGTATCCCACACATAGTACAGAGTCTAGTGTCATTTCACCTAATTAAAAGGGTGAGAAAATGGTGTAGACTAGTGTATCTACCCAAAACATAGATGCATCATATGTTAATGGTTTTTCTTCCCTCGATCCCAATCATCTCCAATAATGTAACATCCCATCTGTCACATTATAGGGGATGATTGGCACTTGAGGACTTTGTCTACAACAAGCACTATTCTAGACCTAGTTCTCAGACATCTAGATTCTAAACCTAGAGGCTAGGTCAGATCTAGTATGTACAAGACAACTAATCTAACCCTAAGGATTTTTAAAGTTCGATATTTTCTCTAGTTTGAGTTGCATGATGTGAAAATTTTAGGATTTTCTGTTATTCAAGCTCTTATACCACCTGTGACATCCCTGAATTTTCTATAACTTAATCCAATGTGTGACGTCCAAATTGAAACCTCACCATAGAGCGACAACAATTTAATCACCCCACACTAGGCTAAGAAAAAGAAAACCAGAGGAAGTCAAAAGGAAACAATAGTAGCACATGGACATGAACAAGAACAAAATCACATATCAGATGTTCACCATTCCACATATAATTACAAGATGACTTATTACTAATTGATATATACACAATGATTAGTATAGTTTTATATATGCACATATTACATTGTACAACAAGATCTTAAGAAAATAGGTGCACATGTACATCATCTCACCACACAACTCTCTACTATCCTGGTTCTTCAAGGGCATATGTCCACATACCTAAAATAGATATTACATGTGGTACACATCAACACAATATTAAAAAATATTGTTCTTAGTATGCCTATGAGTCTTTTGTATATCTCTCATTACTATGACTTGGAAATAAGATAAAACTAATACTAGGTACTAATAAATAAATGTAACAAAAGCATATACCCAAATAAAGATATTTATTACCAAAAGTGAACACATATTTTAAGCATGTTTTCCATGATATAATCCATGTATATTCCACATGAGGGAATAATGCATCATCTGGGGTACCAAAGAGATCGAGACACAAGGCCTTATGATCTACGACCAACGAGTTAGATCAGTGTATAATGTGATATGCTACCAAAGAGAATGATCACTTTCAAGCACTATGCTACTATAGAGAATCAGTCCTTCATATAAAGGAAAAGATATATTATGTTCAATGTGTTAATAGCCATAAGTATGGAAAATCAAGAAACACATCATACAAGAACAAATATTTCAACCTATATCATATGCCAAGTATTGGTACATATATAATACAACCATACTAAAAAGTAAGTGAAGTAAGACGTAAAATGTACCTTCCAAAGATATATTCTCATCCACATTCTTGATATCATCTATATTCTTATCAACTCATGATAAAGACAAGATCACACGTACCATCATCAAATTCTCATAACCTTAACCCTATTTAAGCATTAGAGTTTGACATAGATCATTGGGATGGTTCCATGACGACTTTTCTAGTCAACTTTTGTTTATGTTACAAATTTTAGATTATGTATTAGGATATGCCATTTGACCATCTAGTTCCATATCATTTTGTGCATATACTAAACCCTATGTTACATTCATTATTCATATTGGGGTTTTCTCATCATTTTAGTATCATCCAAAATGTAACATTACTTATATGTATAATTATGATATCAGAATTACATATTAGCTTCCACTTACTGATATGATCTTACTTAGAAATTTCTAGAGTTTCTTGAGCACACTTATAATTATTGCATATTAGTTAGGGTTATTAGCCCTAGTTAGACACATGAAGAAAATTACATTATTTCAAGTTCAAACATCATCATATCTGATATCATATGGATTATATATCATATCTTAGAGTTACTGATGCATTTCCATAATTTTAGTTCACTGTCTGGAAGTTATTATCCATAAAACAAGTATAATATATCATACTCAATATCATCTATTTTTTACATAAAATTACATATATTATGATTTCATCTTATTGGACTTATTTTCTGAACATTTATATACTTGTATTTTTTTGATAAATGAGCTAATTACTATCAATTATACAAGATATGTACATATCTTGAGATTTTTTGGATGATTTACCTTTTTTTGATCAATCAAAAGTCGCCACATATCCACCTTGGGGTTCCAATTTTCCTGGGTGAGTGGTCCGATCTTGGTTTGTTTACTTCTGGTCTGAGTGGAGCAAGCTTTGGCCAATTCAAGGTTTTTCCTCCGTTCTCTCTCCTTCTCACACAATGCCTATGTGTGACGTGTATGCTTTGTTCCCAATCGAATAGGGAGTGCCTCCACAAGGATTCACCTCCAATGAGAAAGTGGAGGCAAGATGCTCATCCTCGCCATCTGAAAACACTAACGCAACCTTCAATAGCTCAAAAACTATGTTGCTAGTTGCGTTCTCCTTTCTCCTGATCCCAGAGACATTGTGGTCTTTGTTCTTCCATAGATGCAGGTGCCTCAACACGAGGAAATACTATGGTGAGGATCATTGCTGGATGTAACCCTCCTTATCTAACATAGACTCTTCCTTCATATATGGCACCAACATACAACCATCCTTGGCTCAATGGATCCTCATGTGTGACCTGTTGATACTAAGTAGCAGTTCCAAATTTGTATCTATTTTTTAAGATATTATGCATGGAGTGGGTATATCATGGCCAATTCCTCACAAAAAATTGTGGGCGATTCTTCCACAATGGAATCTAATAAGTGTGATTCCTGGGTGTAACACCCCTTTCAAGCCTGTCATGCCCAACTGCTGTCATGGCGTAGAGAAAGGGAAAATAGTCTATTTCGGTCCCGTATACCATCTAAAGCTTTCAGTGTCTTCATGACACATCCTTCGACTTTGTGTGGCTACGCAATTGCAGTGGGGAGGTCTATCTATCCATTCCCTCAACTCGACCTTCATCTTTGGTTAAACAGTCTTCATCAGCTAGTATTGGGGCATTGAATAGAAAGGCATACTCTTCTATGTCTTTCCTTGCTTGTAATGGTGGTTATCCACCATTCACCCTATCTTTACATACTCACCTCTTCCTTAATCCCTATCTAATTCTTCAACTCCTTTCTATGGTCTACACTCGATGATGGAGACCAGGCAAAGTCAGGAAGCCTAAACTCTCTCTAGTTTCCACTGCTTTCCTCATAAGAGAGATCAGTTGATAGCCACAAATGTTGTAGACGGTTCTTCTTGGGTGAGGTCATGTGATGGCCCATGATCGGCGTCGTGGTGACTTGGGTTCTGGCTCGTAGGACCTCCTCTACGTCTCTGGTTCTGTAGGAGGTAGGGGATGTGTTCCATGTCGTAGGATGTCATACAAGGGCCAAACACACACCATTAGCTAACTTGATCCTCAAATTTCTCAACTCAAAGGTTGTGTGACACTATTACATCAACTTACGCTAAATAATACTCTCCCTTGGTATGAAATATTTCAACATGCACATTATTTGATTATTTTCAAACCATAATAACTTCTTCTTGGAAAATAAAAGAATTACCAAAATTTAACAATAGATTTATCACAACTTGAACTCCATTATATTAATATTGGTGCCAAAAGCATCTCTTTTACCTTGTGAATCATATACATCATAAATCATAAATTAATGGATTATCATATGGATATCAACTTCAACTCACATCCACACTTTATCAAATGACTTTGAACATTTATACGACTCAAACACATGATTTTTCTTATCTTATTAGGTATCAAAGACCCCAAAAAGTTCACTCTATCACATCTTACACATCTTAAAAAAAGAAATGTCCTCAAAATTAAACCAAAATCCTATCGATAAGATTTAATAAACTTGAATATTGCAAATGGATGCTATCCTTATATAAGTTTACATAAATTTCAAAATAAAGAGAAACTACATTACAATATATACTACATGAACAAATATTCTATCTATCTAATCCTTCATGTCACATTTAATTTAATATCTACAACTTATTCATCTAAATCACCACATCTTCAATCCTTGTATATGTTAGTTGACGCAAATTTACCGTGCGCAGAAATGCAAGTGAACGCGTCGAAGTAATATAGGCCTTTGTGAGGCCTGAGTCGAACTCAGGGATACATGAAATTGTCAGAGACTCTTACTAACTACTCGTGATCAGCTAAGCCGATTAAATAGGTGAGAGTTGTTGAAATTAAAAGAAAATAAAAAGGAAAACAAAACAAAACAATCAATTAAATGTTTGGTTTAATCAATTCAAAATGAGATCTTTAGGATTGCGGTTTCACTGCGGGTTTTAATTGTATCAAATTCTATATAGTCACTCAATTTTATCTCTTTATCTGGGTAGTGGCCTGAAATCAGAATTGCCCACTGTCGTGGTACAATTCACTACCTACGTCTAGGTCGGTTCCACCATCGTAGTAACCTATACCCTAAACTAGGTGCATTAAAAATGACCTCTCGGTATCCACCATTAATCTTACATCACCTTGTTCAAGGGATTTGTCAATTAATGTAAATTTTGTCTCTTTTCAACCAATAATTCTTCTTTCAAAGTAATTAAGGGCATTAGATTATTATTATGGTGATCAAGAATAACAATATATTTGAGAAAACGAAACTATACCACGGATTTAAGAGATAAGATATGAATTACTATGATAAAATTGTCAAACAATGAATTCCCAGGCTACTCCCGGTCCTAAAGACAAAGGGGATTAGCCCTGCATGTTCATCTCAGAGCAAAACGTGGAGTAGAAAAAGGGAAACATGGGGAAAAACGTGATTGAGTGGTGAAACCCCTGAACGGAGAAGATCCAAGTGATCCTTGGCATGGAATATGCGTTCTCCCGCCTTTCGGTGGTGGAAATCGTCTTCTTTGGCATACAGATCGGTTGGGGCGTGCTTCTGGGCTCCGTCCTTATCTCCACACTTTCTCGGGATGCGTGTAGCGGCTAATGACGTGATAATTCCCTCTTAGGCACCATCATTAGGTATATCTCCCGAATTAGGTCGCCAATTAATCACCGTCGTTGGATTAAGATCAATCTGAAACAAACTCATATCTGACGGTGTCGATACCATCGACGCGAGTCGATGGTATCGACCTAGCGCGATATCAGCAGTTCTTCTTTTCTTTTGTCTTTGCGCCTGATGTCCTCTCGATACCATCGATGAGGGTTGATGGTATCGAGATTCTTAGGCGTCACTTTTGTCTTCTTCCATCGTTGAAGCTCCACTAGTCGATGGTATCGACATATGTGTCGAGAGTATCGACTCACTTCTCACCAGCAACCTGATGGTATCTCGATACCATCGACATCCCTGTCGATAGTATCGAATTTCTTCTGGTCCTTGCGGCTGGCAACCTGTGGTCTGGTCGATGGTATCGACCACTGTCGATGGTATCGAAAGTAGCAGATACTTGTTTTCCTGAAATTAACACACGAACCCACATAAGTCGAAACAAAATATATTCTTTTGATAATTAATACTCAAAATGTTGAAATAAGGGGAATTTGACATAGAGCAGTAGCGTTGACCAAATTAGATGAATTATGCAACATTAACCATGAAAATGACTAATAAATGCATAAAACACATATCAAACAAGTCTATAAATGCGACTCAAAATCATCGCATCAAACTCCCATAAGCTTGAACATTGCTCACCCTCGAGCAGCTAAACCTTATAATAGAATTGCCAGAGTCAACTAAAGAACAAAGCATCACAACAAACATCCCATATGACTCCCACCAGACATCCGCATACCGGCCCTCACTAACCAAAAAATGATAATTACCCTAAAGGCAACAATAATCATCCATAAAAGATATCAACCTCAAACTGATGAACACTATCACATAAGGCAGTTAACATAATAAAATCCGCCAGTCCAGACTTAGTGCATCTTGTGATCTCGTATACTATGTTGCTCGCCGTAACTACCATCTACATGGAAGCAGTTCTCATGATATTCACAAGTGAGGAGAAAATCACGATGGCCTACCAATCTGAGCAATGGGTCGATGGAATCGGTGGCTAATGGAAGAAGTGGAAGCATTATACGATTTCAACATGCATAAAACAAAAATGCCCTAAATGATGCAAATGCACATGAAAAATGCCCTAATGCCTAAGATTGGGTGGAATGATGCATGCACTAACATCCCATCTCAAAATGAGATGGATAGCTAATTGAGCTACATCATGTACTCACTCATCTAAAATTGCAGGTGAGATTACGTTCCTTTCTCCTTCTTATTCTAGTTGCTTCTAAATAACTTTTTTTTTAATTTAAGATTTTTCAGATTTTTTTATTATTATTTTTTCTTTTCAAACCCTTATATCCATAATTGACAATGAATACCTTATTGGGCTTATTTTTTCTGCATAACTCGAATATTTGCACTATTTAGAAGGTATGGAACAATTTAATTCACCATTAAAGAATAAATGAGGTACATGATATACTCTATGCATAAAAGTTATGAATGCCACTAAATGACATGCACCTAAAGGTAATGTGCATGTATACCTATTCTATTTTTTTTATTTTTCATGCAAAACATATGTAAGTGGTTGCAATGCAAGTCCTATCTACATGACATGCAATCAAAAAGGTTAAAACTGTACTTTACTTCCAAATCTTAAAGTCGATTGTGAAAAGCAATGAGGTGGACAGATCACAAGACTAATTGACTGAACCTTTGAAAAATATTATGCGTCCCTCCTTACTGACCTGTGTAGTAGTTAAGAGGTTTTTCTCTCTTACTTCAAACTAGAGTCTCATTATCATTTGGTCAGTTTAGGCTCAAACAACCAATTCCGTCCACTTTCATGAATCATTAGGAATGTACAGTTGTGATTTTCTGTTTTAAAGTTGACAAAACCAATAATTTTCTAAGTTAGGTGATCAAAGTTGAACCACAATGAAGCTTGCGAACACTCAAACTTTTTTTATTTTCCCTTAATTCCCTTACATTCAACTGAGATGACTCAAGATTTAAGACATCCACGATTACACTAGATTGAATGTGGATCCTAAAAACAAACTAAGATTGCATGAAACAAATGACAAGAAACAAAAGCAATAAAACTAAAAATAGAGAAAATAAAAGGTAGAGATGTTCCAACACCCCCCCCTAAGCTTTAATTTGACTATGGCCTCATAGTCAAAAACAATCTTAAAGGTTGGAACAGAGATACCGATTTACTCTTCAGGCGGAGGCGGGTACTGTGGAGCCGTAGGGTCCCACGATGGATACTCCCCCTGGAAACTCAGATCAAACTGGGCCCTAGGTGGAGGTTGTGGATAGCCTCCAAAGTAGTTTTAGCTCCAATATTGATCGTAAAAGGGCTGCTGTTGCATCTCCATCCTATGCAACCGGTCATGATTCTGTTGTTGGTTGTCAAGGAGAAGATGCTGGTTCTCTAACATTGCCCTTTGATTGTCCAGTAGCCGGTTTGTAGTCTCTTGAATACCGATGTACGTCGCAGTATGATGCTGTTGCGTTTGTTGTATGTCATGCAGCATAGCATACATTCCCTACATAGAATAGACATCCTCGCTTGACTGTGAGGGCAGTGGTGGTGGCGGAGGCTGCGAAGATGAAGATGCACCCGGATGCATGCGAGGACGCTTCCGTGGTGCCACTCATGCCCAAAGAGGGGTGTAGGCCTCCTCTTCCTCTTCAGCCTCATCGTCATTGTTGTCATCATCGTCGTTGCCGCCATCTTCATCAGAGTCAGCAATGGCTATGATAGGCCATCAGAAGTGTTGCACCCCTTCTATGTTGAAGACCGGATCGGGAAGTGAGCATTCTTGGTAAGCATGGTTGACGTGGCAGTGTGCATACGCCAAGCCATCTCGAAGAAGGATGAGGTTGGAGCGGTGCAGATGTTGCAGCTGCACCTTGCTCCTATTGGAGAGAGGAGTAAGCTGCTGGAAATTCAACCCAAGGTAGGAAGCCAGCTTGGTGATAAGCCCGCCAAAGTGAATTGGAGCTTTCCGTGTACTCCTCTTCACCGCCAAAACCCTCTGCAGAAAGAAAGCGCCCCAGTTGCATTCTTCGCGCTTCAGGAGTTTGTACAAGAAAAATAGGTTTGTCTCCTGAAACTTGCTGAGAGCCAGATCTTCCCTAGCAAACAACATAGAGCTGAGCATCCGGTGGAGTATCCGGACGAATGGATGCTCGAAATCTGCTACCTCAGCATTATGGTAGCTCAGTGACTTGCCTGGCGGCACCGTCACCAGCTCGGTGAAGATTGCATCATAGTCAGTGTGGTTGTCCGGCCGCCGGTAGTCTGACCGCGAATGATTCCAGTTGAAGATCTTGTTGAACTGCCGTAGTGTAAGGGTGTAGTTGTTATTGTACAGCCAGAAAGACACTCGGCCCTTGATCCACTCATGGTCGGTGGCTATGACGTCATTGGGCATGACGCAGACGTCCAACGACGCCATAAACTCAGCCACCAACTCCTTGTACGTAGGCCACTCGCCGAAGAACGGCTGTCCATCTGCATGAAACTCCAGCTCGTCAGGCTGTCTTCCCGTGTGTCGGGCCTGTCCCTTCAGAACGTAGTTGAGGTTAGCTTCGAACCCCAAGTTGCGGATGGTGTCCCGTTCAACATAACGGTTTGGCTCGATCTTTCTCTTTAAGATCTCCTCGTATATCTTCTTGACCTCCGCAGACGGATGAATCAGCCACGGGCATGAGATCGACACGGTAGGAGGTGGCACGAATTCTGGGATCTCCATCGGGTCGGCGCGAGACGACGATGCACCAGCAACATGCACCATGATCGCGACAGAAAGAGGAATAGAAAGGGAGCTCAGTGAAGATCGGAGAAGTGAATCTCCGCTCGATGAAGAACGTGCTCGGTGTTGCTCGTCGTCGGGCTTGGATAGCTTTGAAATACACTCGGCACAAGTGGAGGAGGATTGCTCTGGAGTTGTGATGTCATCTGATGCAAATCCTCCTCATATATATCTGTGGTCAGCGTTGCTGTATGCCCGTCGATACCATTTATGTGGGTCGATGGTATCGACCCGGGTAGCACAATCCATACCGCCGCGAGTATCGACGGTTGTCGATGGCTGGATCTGCGTGGCCCGGATTGCTGACGTGTCGATACTATCGACACGAGTCGATGGTATCGACTCGTCCCCCAAATCGACTTCCAAGTTGTTGCGATCGCCGTTGATCTTTCCTCGCAGATCGTTGACGTGGCACGTCGATACTATCGACGCGAGTCGATAGCATCGACTCTCTGATTAGGGTAAA
Source organism: Alisma plantago-aquatica (assembly GCA_963693085.1). NCBI lineage: Eukaryota > Viridiplantae > Streptophyta > Magnoliopsida > Alismatales > Alismataceae > Alisma > Alisma plantago-aquatica. The sequence continues at coordinate 762,528,457 of OY856414.1, forward strand.
CCCTTGTGAGGCCCGGCCGCCGCCTTCTTTGCATGAATGTGTCGATACCATCACCAGGCCCGTCGATGGTATCGACTTGACTGAGACGATTTGTTCTGAATATCTCCAGAGATCTCGATGGTATCGACTGGCATGTCGATACTATCGACCTTGACTTGACGATCAACCTGTTGGTTTGTCGATACTATCGACGAGGCCGTCGATGGTATCGACGCAGTGCGATTTTTGTAGTCGCCAACCTGTAGCGTCGATGGTATCGACTCTGCCTCAATCCTGCACATGTAGCAAAGAATCACGGTATCTTTTTTACACTAAAAACTAAGTTATAACAAATCAAACTATGAATGTAAAGGAACTAAACTAGAGTACCAATCATTGGGTTGCCTCCCAACAAGTGTCCTTATTTAAAATCTTAGGCTAGACGACTTGAAGCACATCATGCATCCAAAAGTGAAATGAGTTTGACCTCATTCACCTTCCTCGTGTAATCTTCACCAAAATATAACTTCAACCTCTGTCCATTCACCAAAAATGTAGTCTCACCATCGCGCACCATGATTGCGCCATGTGGTTTGACCTCTTCTACCGAAAATGGTCCACTCCATCGGGATTTTAGCTTCCTGGGATGCAACTTCAGCCTCGAATTGAACAAAAGCACACGATCGCCTTTCTTGAAGGTACGCATCTGAATGTGGCGATCATGGATCAACTTTGTGCCCTCCTTGTATATCCGAGAGCTCTCATATGCATTCATTCACAGCTTATCCAGTTCATTTAATTCAAGTAATCTCTTCTTCCCCGCTTCATCATAACTCAAGTTGAGCTTTCTCAGTGCCCAATGTGCTTTGCGCTCTAACTCCACTAGTAAGTGACATGCCTGACCGTATGCCAACCTAAAAGGCATGGTGCCTATAGGTGTCTTGTATGCCGTCCTATATGCCCACAATGCATCCGGTAGTAAGGCACTCCAATTCTTCCTCGTGGAAGCTATAGTACGCTCCAAAATCTTCTTAATTTCGTGATTGGAGACCTCCACTTATCCTTGAGTTTACGGGTGATACGGGGTACCAATGTTATGTTTGACCCCATATTTTCTCAATAATGCCGAGAACTTTTGATTCCTAAAGCACGTACCCCCATCACTAATGATCATTCGGGGCACCCCAAACCTGCAGAAGATATTTTCCTTAATGAACTCGCACACTACAGTAGAATCATTAGTCCTTGTGGGTATTGCCTCTACCCACTTCGACACATAATCAACAACTAAAAGGATGTACAAATTCGAATTTGAGGACACAAAGGGTCCCATGAAATCTATACCCCATAAATCAAATACCTCAACCTCTTGGAAAACATTTAGGGGCATCTCTTGTCTCTTTGAAATGTTACCCGCCCTTTGGCAGGAATCACATTGCCTCACGAACTCATAGGCGTTTCTAAACAAGGTAGGCCAATATAGGCCCCTTCCCAGTACTTTGGCTGTTGTACGAGAGCTCGCATGGTGTCCGCCCGTAGGTAGAGTGTGGCAATGACGAAGAACACTCTCATATTCCACCTCAGGTACACACCTGTGTAGGATACCATCCCTGCATTGCTTCTTGGATTTAGATGAAGTGGTGTTGGAAGGCATGACCATCTCAAATCGGTCATCGGCTATACCTAAGGTCAAACGACCTCTCCCCATCTCAAGTATCATGTTGGTTGTAGCTTGGAAGGGTCGTCCGAGCAGTATCTCATTGCCTTGTTCATCTTGCATCTCCATGACGACAAAATCTACTGGAAATATAAATCGATCCACTTTCACTAGCACATCTTCCCAAATCCCATATGGCTTTACAACTGAATTGTCCGCCAATTGGATTGTCATGTTGCTTGGTCGTGACTCCTTTAATCCCAACTTCTTGAATGTAGAAAGAGGCATCAAATTAATGCTCGCCCCTGAGTCACATAGTGCTTCACCAAATTTAACTTTCCCGATGTAACATGAAATGTTAAAACAGCATGGATCTTGCCTCTTTGGTGGCAATGTGCCCATGATGAAGGCACTCACCTGCTCCTTAAGCACAACAACCTCTGTGTCCGGGATTTTTCTCTTCTTGGTGATGATGTCTTTCAGAAATTTCCCATAAGAAGGGATTTTCTCAATAGCTTCCAATAAAGGGATGTTGACTGAAAGCTTTCTGAAACTGTCTAAAAACTTTTTAAATTGGGCGTCTACCTTCCTTGCCTTAGCACTGTTCGGATAAGGGACCGGGACAACCTGTGCCCTTTGATGCGGTGACACATAGGGTGTCCTTTTCTGAGGCTCCTCCTCCTCTGCAATGGGATTGTCAATAGCATTCACTGCTATGTCCTCAACTGATTCTGTGACCGGTATGGGCATCTCCTAAGTGGCCTCACCTTCAATTTCTGCTTGGGGTTTGCTTGGTTCATCGGCTCTAGGATTTAACAGTTTCTTGCCACTTCTTAGCAAGATGGCCTTCGCATGCTGGTTTCCTCCTGGAACATTAGTATTATCCGGAAAACCTGGGTGCGCCGAGTTCTTCAAGTTTGCTATCTCTGCTGCCATTTGTGCCATGGATGTCTCTATTGTCCTCATTTGAGCCCCATGGGTCTGCAGTGTCTGCCCAAATTGGTTCATAAACTCCCCTTGTTGCTTTATTTGCTGGCCGAAAGTAGTCATGAGTTCTTGATTTTGCTTTATCACTTGATTGAGCAGCTCTGTGCTCTTATCCTCTGCTACTGGCTGGGGTTTTGCATCTGGATCCTGCAGGAAGTTGTTTGGATCCTTCCAGGAGAACTTCTTGTCTTTTCTCAATGAATAGTCATTATTCTGGTAGCCTTGCTGCTACCTCATGAATTTAACTTGAGCCTCATCCTCGGACTCATTATCCTCCTTTGCAAGCAGTTTCTTTGCGAGAAGATCCATCTTCTCATTTAGCTCCTTGATTGCTTTAGATTCACCTGCCACTCGAACCTGCTCCACGACACCTCTTTCGCCCCATGATTGCTTCTTGGCCATGTTCTTTAGGATTTCCCAACACTTGGTATCCGTGTTGTTCAAGAAGAATCCAGAGTCGGCTGAATCAAGGTTGCTTCTATCATGCTCGGAGAGAGCAAAATAGAAGATCTTGACTTGTGTCTCCTTATCAAGCCCATGATGCGGGCATCGCCTGAGCATGATCTGAAACCTTTCCCAGGTCTCAGAGTAGGTCTCTCCTGCTTGTTGGGTGAAGTTGTGGATCTTGCTGATCATGTCATTGGTCTTCTCGGGCAGAAAGAATGTCTCGAAGAAAACCTCCACCATGTGGTCCTAAGACTCCACATATTCATCGTCCAAGTTGTGTATCCATTCTCGCGCGTTTCCCGCTAGAGAACTAGGGAAGAGCTTCAAGTAGAGCACATCTTGTAGAAATCTGTCGATTTTTATCATATCACAATTCTCCACAAATTGACTTCAGAAATTATATCCTCTAGATGGTTTTGATTATACTCGTCCTCGTCTTCCGGTCCCGGCAGCGGAACCTCTGGTGCATGATGCGTGTAGTCGGTACTACGCATCTACACCATGCACCGTACCTGCAAATAGAACAATTAAATTTCAGTATAGTGCTTAACGATTGCAAATATTTAGAAAATAGATTATAAATTTTTGGAATGATAAAAAAAAAATGTGGCCTAGAGTGGCCCCTTGCAGCACTCGTAGTGCCAAAAATTTGTCGTATCCCCGGCAACGGCGCCAAAAACTTGATGCAAATTTATCGTGCGCAGAAACGCAAGTGAACGCGTCGAAGTAATATAGGCCTTTGTGAGGCCCGAGTCGAACTCAGGGATACGTGAAATCATCGGAGACTCTTACTAACTACTCGTGATCAGCTAAGCTGATTAAATAGTTGAGAGTTGTTGAAATTAAAAGAAAATAAAAAGGAAAACAAAACAAAACAATCGATTAAATGTTTGGTTTAATCAATTCAAAGTGAGATCTTTAGGATTGCGGTTTCACCGCGGGTTTTCATTGTATCAAATTATATATAGTCACTCAATTTTATCTCTTTATTCGGGTAGTGGCCTGAAATCAGAATTGCCTACTGTCATGGTACAATTCACTACCTATGTCTAGGTCGGTTCCACCATCGTAGTAATCTATACCCTAAACTAGGTGCATTAAAAACAACCTGTCGGTATCCACCATTAATCTTACACCACCTTATTCAAGGGATTTGTCAATTAATGTAAATTCCGTCTCTTTTCAACCATTAATTTTTCTTTCAAAGCAATTAAGGGCATTAGGTTATTATTATGGTGATCAAGCATAACAATATATTTGAGAAAACAAAACTATACCACAGATTTAGGAGATAAGATATGAATTACTATGATAAAATTGTCATACAATGAATTCTCAGGCTACTCCCGGTCCTAAAGACAAAGGGGATTAGCCCCGCATGTTCATCTCAGAGCAAAACGTGGAGTAGAAAAAGGGAAACATGGGGAAAAACGTGATTGAGTGGTGAAACCCCTGAACGGAGAAGATCCAAGCGATCCTTGGCGTGGAATACACGTTCTCCCACCTTTCGGTGGTGGAAATTGTCTTCTTTGGCATACAGATCGGTTGGGGCGTCCTTCTGGGCTCCGTCCTTCTCTCCACACTTTCTCAGGATGCGTGCAGCGGCTAATGACGTGATAATTCCCTCTTAGGTGCCGTCATTAGGTATATCTCCCGAATTAGGTCACCAATTAATCACTTCCATTGGATTAAGATCAATCTAAAACAAACTCATATCTAACGGTGTCGATACCATCGACGCGGGTCGATGGTATCGACCTAGTGCGATATCGGCAGTTCTTCTTTTCTTTTGTCTTTGCGCCTGATGTCCTCTCGATACCATCGATGAGGGTCGATGGTATCGAGATTCTTAGGCATCACTTTTGTCTTCTTTCGTCGCTGAAGCTCCACTAGTTGATGGTATCGACATATCTGTCGATAGTATCGACTCACTTCTCGCCAGCAACATGATGGTATCTCGATACCATCGACATCCCTGTCGATAGTATCGACTTTCTTCTGGTCCTTGCGGCTGGCAACCTGTGGTCCGGTCGATGGTATCGACCACTATCGATGGTATCGATAGTAGCAGATACTTGTTTTTCCTAAAATTAACACACGCAACTACATCAGTTGAAACAAAATATATTCTTTTGATAATCAATACTCAAAATGCTGAAATAAGGGGAATTTGACATAGAGCAATAGCATAGACCAAATTAGATGAATTATGCAACATTAACTATGAAAATGACTAATAAATGCATAAAACACATATCAAACAAGTCTATAAAGGTGACTCAAAATCATCGCATCATTAGTTACCTAAAATGGCAAAAAATAGATACAGATAACAATATATTGATATACTATGTACATGGATGCATACAAAAGTGTGCAAGTTCATATCTGAACATATATTTCTCATAAATTAAATTATTTCACATATGAAATCGTATATTCATTTTAATTGTCTAACCCTTTCTTGTCATGACACTTTAGATGTAATTGTTTATTGTCCATTATCAGTCTTGTATATATACCCTTTGGAAGGTCAAACCCTTAGATCATAATATAATATATTTTTTCTTTTTGTGATATCTATTGGAACTTGAATAAATGAGAATTAAATAAATATTCAATGAGTTTGTGAATAAATCATCAGAAAATTAGTAGAATTCCTCAAAATTTAATATCGATGTGTATTCATAATTTAACCACATACCTTCAATGGAGACATCATGCAACATACTTCAAGTACTTTGAGCTGCATTCAAACCAATCACATTGTCAATGCAAGCAATCATCATGATATGAAAATATGCATAAACAAAAGGTTCACCATGTATCCTTATGATACTAATCAAGTTTGAGTCTACATGTTAATGTTCTTTGATTTGGGTTGACATTAGAGTTATGTAAGACAACCTTAATTCTTATGTACATGAATCTAAGGGTTTAAAAACTCTAATTGCACATTAAAGCAATCTATAACATTGTGCTCATAATAAGGTTCCACTATCATTCAACATGATCATGTTTTTTCAAAGGGGAAACATATTCTATAAGTTTATAATGTTATCCACCAAAATCACAGTTGGATTAAGGTTAAGATTCACAAACCAAATTCTATAATATTATGTGTTAAATAATATTATGTAACCCTAACTCACACACTTGTCATAATGTATTATTATCATTCATAAGTAATTTTCTATGAATTAAACATGATATACACATAATTTCAAAAATCGAACATATGGAATATTCTCTCTTAGGCAATTGGTTTGTTAAAAACACACCAACAGTTCTAACGCAGTGGTATCAAGGGGATGTGATAAGAAGGATAAAGTTGAAAGAATTCCCAGTTTGCGAAAGACTCTACCATCTTCATATTGATCTATGAGACAACAAGATGTTTGAGAGTATTGGCTATTTCATGTGCATCCCATCTATATTGTTGAGCCTGCTACATTCTATTTGAGAGTTGAGTATTCCAGAACCCAAATCATGATTTCTATAAATTCTAAATTCCCTAAGATGATGAAGTTAGATAGTGATGAGGGGGAATAAAATTCCATTGAATTGGGGTAAGATTGGATACCTTACATTCATAACCATTGATGTGTCTTTTTTCATGATTCTAATCAATTCTATGACCAATTTGATGTGGAAAAGAAACAAAAATGGGTGATAGTTTCAATTAAAACCATTTATAATGGTGATTGGATTGAAGTGGAACAATTAAAAATAGCTCTTAATCCTTTTTTCTTGCAAAATAATGTGGACCTTATTAAAAAATATTCTTGTTGTGGGAAAAAATATTTGTCTTTTACACCAATCCATGGGTTTCAACAATATTATCCTTCATGTTTATGTTCTAGTAATACTAATAGTAAGATTGATGATGATGCTTTCTAGTAAGTTAGAAGAAATACACAGGACCCCCCACCCCCCAAAGTGTAAATCTATGCCAAATATAGGTATTTCCCATAGAGTTAGTAGTTCAATTGTCTATCCTAAGAAACATAGGTTTGGGGGGCTTGAATTTATAAATGAGAAGATTGTTGAGGATGAGATCTTAACAACCCAAGTTATTAATTGAATAATAGTATGGCTAAATATTCTTGGAACATTATAGTTATAAGTAATAAATTGTACCGTGTTCAATAAAAAGTGAGGAGGTCAGGTAGTGAGACATTTGATCTTATTGATACTAAGTGGAGTTTAACTAAAGATACTTCAAATTATCTAAGTCATGCTCTTGGTAGAGTCTTAACTCCATGCAATGATTCTATCTTTTCTATTGCAAGGATTTCTTAATCGGATCAACATATTCATATGGAAGTTGAAGGCAATGATGAATCTTTTCTTCTTTATGTTTTTTATGGACACAATGAAGACTTTGATAGATCAACAATTTAGAATGAGTTAGATAATATAAATACTTTTATTTCTATTCCCTAGATGATCGTTGGTGACTTCAATGTTGTGAGATAAATTTGGAAAACAATTGGTTAACAATTCCTTCTAAGAGATCTATGGATGATTTCAATGAGTTTACCTTGAACTTTATTTTGTGTGAACTTCATCTCAATGGTCCTTAGTTTACATGCAATAATCACCATGATGGTAACATTTTTATTACATATATGTTTGACAATATCTTGTATAATCTTATTTCCATTCTTCTTTTCTAAATATTTTTAGTGAGGTAGTGTCGAATTGTCACTGATCATAGAGGAATTGTTCTTAATATTAGCAATCCTAGCATTGTAAAATCTCCCTTCAAGTTCATTAATAGTTGGGTTGATCATGACGAATTTTTGACAATGTTGAGTGTATTTCTATGTTTAAACTCTATAAAAAATGTAAAAATATTAAACCGACCCTCATAAAATAGATAAAATACCCCTAGAAAATTTCTTCAAAAATGTCAAGGTCTCTAACTCTAAAGGTGTTGTAGAACAAAGGGGTTTTTGACCCATGGTAAATTGTCTCAGGAATAAATCTAAGGTTGTTGATGATACTGAACAATCTCTTCTAAATTTCGTGTGCAATGGCTTATGGAATGATACACTACTTCCAACTATTTTATTTAAAGGTTCAAATTATTCATAATTAAACTTTTTATGACTTATGGTAATCTGAATCGTGATAATAAATTTAATAAAAAGGTTGGTTTTGTTTTCTTCTAGTCTTTTCAACAAAAACCTCTAATTCTTAGGTAGTTTGGAGTGATACTTGGTCTCATCCTCCTCTTACTGATATGGAAACATGTATTATTATTTTCACTATTAGTAGAAAGGAAGTTGATAATGTTGTTTTTAAACTTAGTGCCGATAAGGCATGTAGATCTGATGGTTTTGATTACAAGTTGTATAAAAAGGCTTGGAATATTATTGGTGATGATTTTTTTTAACTTGTCAAGGAATTCTTTGTTAGTAGTAATTGTTGAAAAAAAACCAATCAAACATTCATATCACTTATTTCTAACAAGGTATATGCATCTTATCTAACCAATTAGTGTGGACCTATTTCTCTATGTAATGTCTTTTAATAAAATCATCTCTTAGATTTTAGAAAATTGACTCGAAGTTATCTTGCCTTCTATTGTTAATGGTAATCAAGGGTATGTTGTTAAAGGAATGTTCATTAAAGATGTAACTCTCCTCACAAGTGAGGTTCTTAGGTATTTCAAGAATTTTTTTGGTTGTAGCATATATATATATAGACTAATATTTGCAAGGATAAATATTCTCATAGCTAGAAGCATATGTATTCCATTATGTATCACATGAACTCTCTGTCTACATTAATAAACCAATGATAAAATCTTTAGATCCCAGGTTTTGTTCAATGGTTACCCAATTGATCCTATTTTCCCCGCTAATGGTATTAGATAGGGGACCAAATTCCCACTTACCTTTTTGTTATTGTGATGCAATGCTTTGCTGAAACAATGAAGAAATGCATTAACTAAAAGTATATTATTCCCATTCAAACAATAGTGTTTTTCTTAGCGCTAATGTGAATAAAAAAGATATTGGAAATGTCCTTGGCATAAAAAATGGTGATTAGTCTTCATCTAAATATTTGGGATTAGCTCTATTAAAGGTAAACTTGGTATGAAATATTTTTCAAAGCTTATTGGTAGGATCATGAGAAAGTTGGAAAACTAGAAAGCTAATCTCCTTCCTATGGAAGGTAGACATGAATTGGTAAACTCAAGCCTTTCAACTATGTACCTTTTTTAGGTATACTCCTTTCAGTTTACTTCCTTTATTAATGATGAAAATGATAGGATTTGTAAGGACTTCCTTTGGGGTCAATCTGAGTATAAACAAAACTTGCATCTTATTAGATGGGACATCATCTCTCACTCTAAGTATTAATGAGACTTGCAATCAAGAAAAGAAGAGGAGTTTCCAAAGCTTGTCTGGTTCTTAATTGTTAAGATTTTATGAGTACAAAAGACTCTTTATGGTTGAAGTGGGTAGGAGAAAGGTACCTAAAGAAGTGTTCTTTATGGGTTATATAGGATTCCCCATCCTTTTTTTTCATGGATGTTCAATAATATTCTTAGATAAAGAGATACACTTCTTCCTTTCCTTGAGTTTCATATTGGCAAGGGGGACATGAATACACTTTGGAGGGATTTTTGGATCAAATACAAATTCTTACGAGATTTTTTTTGGCAAAAAAATGATCATAATATTTTCTCGCCCTCATGGTTCCTTTGTTTTATTTGCGATCAGTGGAAATAGTTGCAAATTTCATCAAAATAGATCTTCTATTATTATCATTAAGGTCTTTAAAGACAATTGTATTTGATTGTGTGATAATAATCATATTCTTTTTATGGGAGGTCTATGATGAAAATTTCAATCATGTCTGGAATAGTGTTCCATTCATGGGATATTATGACTCTAGTTGGATTTGGACATTCATGATTCCTAAAACATGTATTTTCCATTTATTGAAATATAAACATAATAAGTTGCAACATCTAATTATGATAGGAGACCCGGCACTCAAGTGTAATCTAGATGTTTCCTTTGTCAAGCTAGCTATGAAGATACAAATCACATTCTTTTGAAGTGTAATTGTTTCAATTCTCTGTGGCACTCTATGATTAAAGAATGATCAGTTTTCTCTACACTTGTTAAGTGGGTTGAGATAACACTCATGAAATCTCATACGAAGAGAACTACCAATGCTCTTATTATTTATCAATCTTGGATGGAAAGGAACTATGGAGTGCATTACAATCTTTGTCAAACTCTTGAGGCCATTTGGTTGTGTATTGCTAATGAGGATTGAGTTCTGCTAAGACTTAGGAGGTCTAAATTTTCAAGCTATTCTAGGTCTTCTTTATGATATTTTTTGAAGTAGAAAGGCTCAGTTGTAAATTGTTTGTCGCATAGGGTTCTTTCTGTGGCTTTTTAATGGTGAAACTCTATGCTTTTTGTAGAAAAGGTTAAGTTGTACTCATATTTTGTTCTCTACATCTTCTCACAGTTGTGGTAAATGATGTTAATCAAGTTTATTTCTCCATCTCGTACTAGATAGATTAAAGGACTTGATTCCTTTCTATCTTCTTGCAATGTCTCCTTTTATTTATTCTCATTACATGGGTATAGCTCTTTCTAAACTTGTCATATTCTTTATTTTTTTAGGGAAAAATGTTATGTATTGTCTCTACAACTCTTTTTTGATTTTTTCTTTTTTACATTCTCTAAATACTTTATCAAGAATACAAAAAGAGTGAATTTTTTTTTTTGATAAAAAAAGCCATTATCAAATGATGATCGAACTAATTATTTTTTATCTAGGACCAAAATATGGCATTGATTATGTTTTATTTGAACTCTATGTAATTTTGAAATTGATTTATACATACATCTGTTTCTATCCGATCTATGTTCATTTTTCTTCATATATTACAAATGTAACCTCTCTACACAAACAACAAGAATCCATGTCAAAATACAACATCATATATCTAATGAGGCCTGGAGTGAGTCAGATGTAGCAAAAAGAACTTCCCTCATGTGCTAATCATGCATGCAAGGATTTCCTTGTAAGTTAACCCTCAAATATTTGTCTTCCTCAGGAGGAGGATTGATACCAATTGTGGTGTTTCCACCACAGGTTTGACTCATTGATTATAATTATTAGATATGTGTTCCAAGGCCCAAACACCTCCATAGGGTCTCTTTAGACCGAACAAGACTCTTGGATTGGTCAAAGATAGCCTAGGATGGGAGGACGAATCTCAACAATGACTAGCTATACACATGTCCATGGAAATAGTTGTAGGAATAAACATCTTACCATGACATCCTGTAGAGGATGTAGAAGAATTTGAGCATTTTGTAAAGAGTCTATGATGTCATGTAATATTGCACACTACTACCATGTTGATAGACCAGTATTGAGTTCTTGCTAGAGTTCATTTTCATGTAAATGTGAAGAAGATAATACGATATGTTTTTTTGTTCTAAGTGAAAGGATAGAAAATTATTAGAGGAGTTCTAGTCCTATATATTTTAAGATAAAGATGACCTTATATAAGCCTTAGTTTGTTGAACTTCATCTTTGAATTTCCTTCCTACTGCTATTGATATAATTCCATTATCTATTTGTTAAATCACATGACAATGATGTTCCTTGCTTCAAGATTGGGTTGTCTAGGAGCACCAATACTACATATATGACTTATTGTGTCGGTATTTTTCTCAAGAGAAATCAATGGTGTTATGTTTAGTTTTGGTTTATAAAAGATAATTGTCATGGTTTGATCAAATGAGCAAACACGGGCAACATCTTTTTTGTCATCGGTCATTTCTCAAAGCAACTGATGTGATATGTTTTCCCTGAAAATAAAATTTCATGCAAAATTTTTGTATACCATTTCATTTTCCTACAAAAGCCTATGTCGTCTATTCTTTTACTAATATTTGACACTATAAATAGATGTATATTCCATGTGATAGGGGAAATTTTTCCATCCCCAGTTGATGTCTCTCATTCGTTGTATCTACAACGAGTGATGAGAAAGATGTATGCACCATGTGACCCATGAAAATTTTCCCACCCCCACTTGGTGTTTCTAGTCAGTTGTGTTAACTATAACCAATGATGTGTATCGCCAAGTGGTGGGTTTAGACGTTGGTTTTTTGTAAACAACCAATGACAAAGTTATCTTTTAGCCAGCAGTTGTTTTTCTACAAGCGATGACTTACAACCTAGTTCTAATTTTTTTTTATATAACTAATGGAAGAGGTCTTAATTAAACCCCACTAGAAACCCTTTTTCCCTCCTCTACCCATACACGAGAATCACTCTAAACTCCAATAATTTTCTTCTTTTGCTACCATTGTCGAGGCCCCCAACAACATTTTAGGTGCTCAACAATCCACGTCGTCGGTTCCTCGTCAACCTTGGATGCTTCTAGCTCCTCTACTGGCCATAGTTGACTCTATCAGCCATAATTGGTATTTGCCTCCTCCTCCTTCAATGTACTACCTCCTCGTCCTCTGACTCTCTGCCTCCTCCTCCTATGATGTTATAGGTACATGCTCTCCTAAACTTACCCTATTGTTCTATGTCTCCACGATGTCTCCATCTCCCTTCCCCATTTCCTCCTTCCTCCTCTCCTCACATTCCCCTACCCTCTTATGATTTCTTCTCAAATTTTAGCAGAAGTTGTACCATGGTGGGGGAAGGAGAGGGGAGGAGAAAGGAGGAGATGGGGAAGGGAGATGGAGATAATTAGATACCCTATTTTGAGGAAATTAATAAAAACATAGAGAATTATGATGAAATTAATAAAAACCATATAATTTTTTATAAGATGTGATGAATTGTATGCTTGTGATGAAAATTTATCTATGTAACCATGAATTTGATTGGAATTTAAATCTATTCATATATCCTAATATGCCATTGTGCTAGATTAATTAGATTATGATGAATTGTATGATTGTATGAAAATGCATATATGTAACTATAAATTTAATTATAATTAAAATTTGTTTGTAAATCCTAATATGTTGTTGGCATAGATTTAACTAGATTGGGATTAATTGTAATGAGAGTGTGATTAATTATAAAACCCTAAAATCTATATTTGAAATATTTGATTAGAAGATTCAAAATCTTAATTTCTAAACTGTGGCGTTGGCCTAGAAACCAAACTAAGATTTACTCATTAGGAGTAAACCTTGGATAGTCCCCAATTTTGGACTCTTTTATGAGCATTTCATCTCACATAGGATGTAGGAGTATATTGCTTGTTTGATTTCAATAAATTTTGACAATATTTGACCATCTACACCAGTGTACTTGGACAACTATGGGGAAACGTTGCCAAAATGGATTGGAAACAATCACACATTATACACTTTCTAGTGAGATGAAGTTCTCAAGAATGGGATAGATGGTAGACATTCATGTGTGTGAATGCTACTAGTTCATTAGAGCTCAATTTAACATGCTTTGTTTCTGAAATTTACCTACTAGCTAGAACCTAATGTGCTACTTGTGTTCCATCTAATCATAGAAATGGATTGGTCATGGATGTCTGAAGCAAATCTCTAAACCCCAAAGTATATTAATGGTCTCTATGAGTTTGTAAGATTTGTATAGGAACCTAGAAAAAAACCTAAAGATACGTTCGATTGTCCCTATAGGAATTATAGTAACAATCTGAAAGTTGACACTATTGACACGAGCAAAGATCATGTCATGTGCAATGGGATTATACATGCCTTTAAGGAATGGTACTAGCATGGAGATATTCCTAGTATGAGATCTAAAGATGTTTGTAGTGGTAATTTTTTCAAAGAAGAAATCACTTGTGATGTTGATGAGAATGAACCAATTCTAATAGACATGGGTTGATGCAATGCTAGATAGTTGTGGGAAAATGCTACAAACCCATTTAGAAACATTATGTATGATTTAGAGAAACCATTATACTTAGGTTGTACTAAGTTTACAAAGTTGAGAGTTGCGTTAAGATTTTATAGGACTCTCAGGCGGCACAATCTTCTCTAGCAGTCACATAACATATTCATCACTCACCCAAAGAGTGCATTGGGAGTATTCTCCGAACTCGAATCGCACGATCAAGGTAAGATTCAATTCAAGTAAATTTATGTATACACTGTGATAACATAATCCCTCAAATCAATAATTATACAATTTAAATTTTGTGTTTTATAAAATTATAGGAGGCCAAAAAATGTCATCTTGTCATCGATGTCCCATGACACAATATCACGGCATATGCCAATGTTTCTATCGCTGATATGGTTCATGGTATTCCCCTTCCTACAGATAACGTTTGTGTGAGAATCATATGTGTCTTTCTGACAATGAAAGACTCACTTGTTTCATACAAGCATCAAGATGCCGCAATAGTTAGAGAGGTAGAAGGAAGCTTTACTGGGTGGCCCAAACAACTCGTTATATTTCTTTAGGTTTGAAGAATGTATACAGAACTTTATTATAAATAATTGCAAGCTAATATGAGAATACATTCAGGAAGCCCACAATAGATAAGAAGTCCCCATGTATTTTGAAGCCTCTAGCCCCACATTATGTTCTACAGTTGCTCGACTCCTTAGGTCCTACATGTAAGACATTGACAAGATGGTTAGACAATATAGACCAGTCATATACCACAGTGGTCAGCCGTGAGGGAGGAGATTGTAGGTATAGAACATGACACTATTATAGTGTTTGCATATGTTTTTGAGATATTTCAGTATGATTGGATGAAGACATCAGAGATGGAACATTAGATATTGTGAGTATGAATACCCTATCGTAATATGTGATCTAGTATTCCTTTGCTATCCTTTAGCCACATTGCATGACCAAGTACTCCTTACTTGTCATCAAAGATCAGAATATCTATAAGTTCATCTCTATGAACTCCTAGATCTATATAGTATCCACTAATTTTCCCTAACACACGGATACACAACTTTATTGGAATGTTTCAATTTATCAACAAAAATTCACTTTTATATATCTCATATATATTTTGCGATTAATTTTCTGTCCTTTTCAGAAGTTCGCATCAGTGTAACTCTTTACAGTGAGACCTTCCTTATTTCCATAGAACTAGTACTTCTTAAGTACTTATCAATTTCTTATGGTATTCCAGTAACCTTTATTAGACTAGATAGACATCCACTCGTCATGTCCCACATATGAGTTATTAAAATGAGAATATCATATTGTCATGTCCTACATACAAGATGATAAATGCATTTTGTTCTTTTCATGTCCATACATGCAAGATAATGGGATGATTACATTGATGAATTCATATTCATCTCTTATTTTTACTTCATTTAGAATAAGTAATTAGGACTTTTTTGTTAATTTTAGCTAATTCAAAAATAAATAGCACTTTCATATTCTTGATATACTTTTCCTGAATTATTATGATATTTTTCCTAATTTTCAGGAATTATCTAAGTAATTAAATTGAGAAAAGAAGAGATGAAGATAGGAGGCAATTCAGTTTCCCGCAATGCTGACTTAAATGCATACCTTGCACTAAAATTAGCATAACTCTCACCTCCTAAGGCGAAATTTAATGTTCAAATATGATTTGGAAAGGGAATTCAAAGGCCTACAGGAAAATCATATTTTTGGCAACACTTTAAATTTTCTAGACAACAGAAATGCGCTCGAAATTTCTGCTGTGAAAATCTGCATTAAAGACAGACAATCAGGAGTTTGTTGACTAGATCTGAAAATTCAAAAGGATGGTTCCCTCTCTTTTTTCCCCCTCTTTTTTTAGATAGCCTACCCCTCCTTCTCCTATAAAAGGAAGGGCACTTCCTCCTCCCAAGGCATCTTGGATTTCTTTGTATTATGATTCTGCAGCAATTAGGCTTGTAATCATTTTCATTTTATGCAATAAAGTAGTTTTAAATTCAAGCAACGTTCTTCCATTCTTGTTCTTGTCTCTTCTACCCGCTTTAGTCTTGATCTGCTTTCATCCCCGCTTTATTCTGGAGCAAGGAACAAAGAGTTAAGCCATTTCATCATCTCTAGCATAAGGATTGATTTCCTGATTTCTGGGCTAGACTATGGCTTCAATTCTTTCTTCCTCCGACTCTCATTTCTCTATGTGTGAGTAGTCTCTTATCGGGGCAAGGGGAATAACCTCTTAGCCATGGTTTTAATGACTTCTTCTTAAACGACTAGATGGTAATCGATTTTAATTGAATAGACGATCTTTGGATCGCATGTTAATCTGGATGGATGTGACCATGGAAATCCAGATTTAGAACAATAAAATCGATTACATAGACGTTTTGATATGACCGTGGATTCTCATCTTTTAGGTTGATAAACTAGGAAGCATGAGCACCAGGACCAATGGGCTCTTGTGGAGTTTCTCTTTTGTGAGTTTTTAATTCGCAAGCCTTCATCAAATTGTCATTTAAGATTTAGTTGTTATCACCCAGGCTAAGGTGGTGTAAACCCCTACGAGCCTTGATTTCCATCTATTGTTTTAAACACCGCATCTTCGTTTCCTTTAATTCTTAGTCTTTCATTCATTCAGTTTGCTTGTGTTAACAATCTTTTTATTTTTCCCTTGTGCATGTTAATTCTTGTTAAGTGATTTCCTTCTTGCATTAGTGTAATCATTCAAACCCCCAACTGGAATTTACTTTCTGCTTTAAAAAGAAAAATACCAAAAACAATTAATAAAAGTTCTTCAAATTTTTGGGTTCTAAGAACAATCTCTAATTAGTTGTCCTGTGGGATCGACCCTTCTATGCTACCCTTAAAACCGGAAGTAAAAAAGGTTTAAACTCTAGGATTAACCATCTTAGTGATTGATATTGGAAAACGACGAGTATCAATTTGGCGTCGTTGCCGGGGACAACAAATTGTTTTTTTGAACCCCCAAAACAATTTTTAAAAACTTTTTTTTCTTTTTTTCATGCCTTCCGAGTAACATTCTGGATGTGTACTCCTCTTTCTGCCGAGTTTCCATTCCGGCAGTACGTTTTTTCTGCACACGAATTAACTGCTTTATTTGTGCATGCGACGCTCGCTGAACGTCAATTCCACGGTGCAATTTTTTAATCTGGAACAAGAGAGGCTAAGGATGATTTTAATAGATGATGATGATGATTATATCATCTTCAATCAAGTAGAACCAACTCGAGTACCTAAAGCTCCACCAATCACTTCCATTGTGGATGTTAATCTAGTTGATTCTAATGGCCAATCTACTTCATTGGAACCCTTTCTCTATAATGAACCACCACCCTTAGAAGAAGTCCAATGTCATATAGTTGAGATTCCACACAACCTTGATCAGGAGATGGATAGGTGTTTTAAAGAAATTCAGGATGTTGTAAATGAAGAACTTTGTTTAGCTAGGGCTGCAGCTGTATGGGGCCCTGACTATCCATATAAGTCAGAAAATGAGTGGATGGAGGCCTATGTTGATAAATTCATGAATCAAGAATCTTTTAACAAAAATGTTAATGACTGGTGGGCTCAAAGAACATCCCAAAAACCTAAGACTCCACCCTTCTCAGTTGTAGGCCCATATTTAGATGTTTACAATAATCATCCCATCTTGGTTGAGCCTATTGTGACCAATGTACCATCACCTACCCAACATGCATTGATGGATTCTTTTGAAAGACTTCATCATCAAGAGCACTATGACCTCACTCAACCACCACTTTTTCCACATCTGGTTGAACCTGATGAGGTGATTCTACCACTACAAGAACCTTACATTACGCCGTTATATTATGAGGTGATCCCTTCTGAGCCGATTGAGTTGGGCACTTGTCCTATAAAGGAATCAGATCTCCCCTTCAGTATAGTAAAGGATCCAATTGATTCCATAGACATCCATGTTGATGAGATCTTTTATGAAGAAGAGATGGAGAACTCCCCAATAGAGATGGAACAACCTAGATTGATCATTTTTTATGATTATGATGACAATTATGCCATTTGTGAGTCTTCCACACCAAATCCACTGGCTTCCATTTGTGAGTCTTCTATAGACATCAAAGACCAATACCCTTATTTTGAGTCTATTTTGGATAATAAGCATCCAACCCCCTTTGACAAAATGATTCCACATGTTCTGTTGCAACCAATTCCCATTCCATGCACAACTGATTTAGAAGAAGAGACACAACCCTTAGGAGAAGTCTACATACCCCCTTCCAATGACTACAAGGAATATGTTCCCAATTTTATCCCTCATGAACCCTTGGGAACTCCTTGCATAGAGGAACTAGAGTTACATGCTATATCAACCATGAATCCCATCTATCACAAGGTTGGTTGCATGAATTTTGAGCAGAGCAAAATTACTTATCATGCTGATTTAAATTTAGTTGTCCCTTTCATATCACCACCAATTCTCTTATATGCAGGTCAATATGACCAAGGGAAACCGGAGCCTGATCCTCCGCCTAACTTTGCACATCTAGCACTGCATGTGTTACCAGTTGGGTACCCACCAACCTCCCCCAATCCACATCCATCTTCAACACTTCCTTTGCTATTGATGGAAGATCTATGGATCCTATTGGAGGGAATGCAAGGTGAAAGCAAATATGAGCATCCCACTGAGCTTCTACAATTACCCTATCATAGAGTACACTATGAAGCTCCTCAGATAAAGGTCCCAGCCCTCATACACATCCCCTTCAGCTGGATGTTTTTTGAGCTACCAGGGCCACCTGGAAATCCTTGCTCTTCTCTTCCCTCCATCTCGGGTTTCAATTTTTCTCGGGACGAGCAAAAATTTGAGTCTGGGGTGGAGGTGGGTGGTATGTTTCTATTCCACCCGTTATCTTTTTATTCTTGCATTATTTCTACCTTTTGTTTTTGGTTTTGCATATAGTTGTTTTGTTCATGGCCATTATCTAGTCGGCCATATTTTTATTTCTTTTGTTACAAAATGGCCTTTATCTAGTCGGCCTTGATATGATCATTGGTCAAAATACTCCCCTTAATGATGTAACTTCCTTGCAACTAAAATTTTGAAACTTTCATGACTAGAAATCCTCCTGTCACTTAGGAACTCAAATAATAATCACTCCTTGGAAAAGATGGCAAGCCATAGAGGACTGATAGGATTCAAGAGTGATGCTTTCTTATCATGTACAACTTGTATAAATTTTCTTGATTTTTCGCATGATTCGGTAATAGTTGAACCAATGCATGGTACTCCTAAAAAAAGATGAAAAAAAAAGTTGCACAAGAACAACCTCTTCTACTCTTCTTCTACCACTTCCAAATCTTTCCATTCGTCAAAAAGAAAAAAAAAAGCCAATAATGCCAAAAAGGTTAAGTTTGGGGTGGCACCCCTTCCCCCTCTTTCGCTTCTTCCATACCCATTCAATTGGGTGTATCACCAAAAATCAAAGAAAAAAATGCGGTCAATGTAACTGCATGTCCACTAAATAAAAAGGTCTCGAGTCGAATAGAGGAGAGACTGTCCTTCTTCCATACCTCCTTCACTCTAATTTTCTACCCAGGGGAAAACTACAAAAACCCCAACTATCCAAATAAGCCCTGTTCTTGTGTAAAACTTTAAAAAAAAAATTGGAGTACCAAATGCAAAGGTGAAATGAAAATCTGTTTTATTGCAGGTCTTGAATAAATGCAAGTTTGTGAAGTAGGAAATATAAAAGTTACTTTTTGTGAATTCAGGAAGTCAGGGTCGCTTGACCATATTTTGGTGGAAGGAATCCAGTGATTGTTAGGAGAGTGAGGATGATAGGTTGAGAGTATGTTTTGAAAGTATTTCTTGATTTTAATGTTGCTCGGGACGAGGAAAGTTTAAGTTTGGGGTATTTTGATGAATGCATATTCATCTCTTATTTTTACTTCATTTAGAATAAGTAATTAGGACTTTTTTGTTAATTTTAGCTAATTCAAAAATAAATAGCACTTTCATCTTCTTGATATACTTTTCCTGAATTCTTATGATATTTTTCCTAATTTTTAGGAATTATCTAAGTAATTAAATTGAGAAAAGAAGAGATGAAGATAGGAGGCAATTCAGTTTCCCGCAATGCTGACTTAAATGCATACCTTGCACCAAAATTAGCATAACTCTCACCTCCTAAGGCAGAATTTAATGTTCAAATATGATTTGGAAAGGGAATTCAAAGGCCTACAGGAAAATCATATTTTCGGGTGCACTTTAAATTCTCTGGACAACAGAAATTCGCTCGAAATTGCTGCTGTGAAAATCTGCATTAAAGAAAGACAATCAAGAGTTTGTTGACTAGATCTGAAAATTCAAAAGGATGGCTCCCTCTCTTTTTTCTCCCTCTTTTTTTAGATAGCCTACCCCTCCTTCTCCTATAAAAGGAAGGGCACTTCCTCCTCCCAAGGCATCTTGGATTTCTTTGTATTATGATTCTGCAGCAATTAGGCTTGTAATCATTTTCATTTTATACAATAAAGTAGTTTTAAATTCAAGCAACGTTCTTCCATTCTCGTTCTTGTCTCTTCTTTCCGCTTTAGTCTTGATCTGCTTTCATCCGCGCTTTGTTCTGGAGAAAGGAACAAAGAGTTAAGCCATTTCATCGTCTCTAGCATAAGGATTGATTTCCTGATTTCTGGGCTAGACTATGGCTTTAATTCTTTATTCCTCCGACTCCCATTTCTCTATGTGTGAGTAGTCTCTTATCGGGGTAAGGGGAATAACCTCTTAGACATAGTTTTAACGACTTCTTCTTAAATGACTAGATGGTAATCGATTTTAATTGAATAGCCGATCTTTGGATCGCATGTTAATCCGGATGGATGTGACCATGGAAATCCGGATTTAGAACAATAAAATCGATTACATAGACGTTTTGATATGACCGTGGATTCTCGTCTTTTAGGTTGATAAACTAGGAAGCATGAGCACCAGGTCCAATGGGCTCTTGTGGAGTTTCTCTTTTGTTATTTTTTAATTCGCAAGCCTTCATCGAATTGTCGTTTAAGATTTAGTTGTTATCACCCAGGCTAAGGTGGTGAAAACCCCTACGAGCCTCGATTTCCATCTATTGTTTTAAACACCGCATCTTCGTTTCCTTTAATTCTTAGTCTTTCATTCATTTAGTTTGCTTGTGTTAACAATCTTTTTATTTTTCCCCCGTGCATGTTAATATTTGTTAAGTGCTTTCCTTCTTGCATTAGTGTAATCATTCAAACCCCCAACTGGAATTTACTTTCTGCTTTAAAAAGAAAAATACCAAAAACAATTAATAAAAGTTTTCAAATCTTTGGGTTCTAAAAACAATCTCTAACTAGTTGTCCTGTGGGATCGACCCTTCTGTACTACCCTTAAAACCGGAAGTAAAAAAGGTTTAAACTCTAGGATTAACCATCGTAGTGATTGATATTGCAAAACGACGAGTATCATACATACATGATAGATCCTTATCTATTCTTAGTGTTTCCATTCTTCATAAGAATTGGACATTTGGCTGTGGGATTCTAATCTTCATGTAACATGGATAAGTTTTCTCCCACTGAATATGTGCATATTGAACCCTTTAGTATAGATCGCCAATGTATGCTCTCTCCTTTTAGACCAAGAGGTTTTCGAGAACTATCTCTATAGATATCTATTCTTATTACATAGGAAATGTCTCTATCTTCCCTAAAGATAAATTTCCAATTTGGATTTCCATTCTAGAACATTTCGATTTCACATCTACATGTGGAATGCAAATACACTCCCACTAAATCACAGATCCCTTATTTATCTTTGTCATATCAGTCAAACCCTTTGACTATATCATCAAAGTAAATATCATAGTTCTGAGTTGCTTTTACTCAATCAATCACATTGATTAGTCCATCGTAACTTATAGACTTCATTTGCATTAATGGATTCATAAACCATATAGGTTGTGTCACATACACATCCTTGTTTTATTCCTTATAGGAATGCAGTTTTAGTATTTGTATGCCAAATTTCTTAGTCATTAAGTTGCAATCAACAAGCATCATCCTTCTCAAAATGTTATCCATGTGTCTTACCTCTTAAGACTCATCCTCACTTATGGATTTCATCCCAATGGGTGCTACCATCAAGGTCATACCTTATGGTTCACATGGAAGTCATTTAGGATGCAATGGTCATAAACCATAGCTCAAAAACCGGTTCCTCATATTCATATGGATAGCTAACTTATTACATGACTAACTCATCACATAGATAATTGAGGTGTATCTGTCAAGGATATAAGAACTCAAAACTCCTTGTGATTCTTAATGTCCTTTATTTTTGTGGGGTATTCTTTATTTAAGAAGAAATTAGATATTTGATAATCATCCTCTAACTCCTTAGAGATCACTATGATATACTATCATAATCACTCACAAGGTTCTCAAACACTTGGTGCAAGTATTTCATTCCTTGATCTCATCAAGAATTAACACTTTACCAAATTCGTACTTCATCTATGATATTCTTGAACACTTCAAGATATTCATATTGGTATTTCTCTAAACATTGTTTTATGTACTAGCATTAACTCTAATATGTATGTAAATACATCATATGTATTATACCTAATAGGATAATCATTCTCCCACTACCACTAGTGAAGATTGATTAATCATGTCTAAGAGATTCATGTCTCTTACTGGTCCTCTAACCAAAAGAGTCTAGATTTATTCATTATATGGAAACTAGAAATGAATTTCTCATGATTTATGCTAATTTGATTACTTGAGTTATAAACAACTTTTAGGTATCATTTTATCTTATGCATACCAAGTACCACAAGATAAACAAGGCATTGCCACAAGGAAACATCAACTTTATTAATTGCCATTATTTTAAAAAAATATGCAAAAATAAGGTGTTTCTATCCATTGGCAAATATCAAATAGTAGTTCATAACTCTATTACATGCCTTCAAGGTTGAAAATAAACTAAAGTACTCCTATCTATGGAGGCAACACTTGCCCCATTTATTGGGTGCTTTACACTTTATATCTTGGTATCATATACCTCAAAAGTGTTATAAGTTTATTTCATGACACCTTCAGCTGGAGACATTTGTCGCCTCCTTCTTCTTTAGTTCTTCCAGATAGAGTGGACAATTCCTTTTCCAATGTCCAGGCTTTTGACAATGGTGGCAATTACCTCTCTTGGTCACGCCTCCCTTGGCCTTGAGAGTTGAAGATGACTTGGGCTGCTAGCTAGCATCAAAACCTTTCTTAGCCTTGCTTTTACCCTTGTGCTTGGACTTGCCTTTCTTGTTGATGATCATCATCACAGACTTAGGCTTGTCCTTCTTCATTTGTGCCTCAGCTATCCTCAACATGACCAACAACTCTGTCAATGGCTTGTCAAAGTTGTTCATTTTGTAGTTCATCACAAACTGACTGTAGGATTCTGGCAATGATTGTAGTATCATGTCAGTAGCCAACTCTTAGCTAAGGGGAAATCCCAGTCTTGTTAGGTTCTCCACATACCCAATCATTTTGAGTGTGTGAGGACCAACT
The DNA here is from genome assembly GCA_963693085.1 of Alisma plantago-aquatica. NCBI lineage: Eukaryota > Viridiplantae > Streptophyta > Magnoliopsida > Alismatales > Alismataceae > Alisma > Alisma plantago-aquatica. The sequence goes on from OY856414.1 coordinate 762,552,050, forward strand.
AGATCACCTTCTGTTAAGACACACTTGAACAGTCCCCGGGAGACATCATATCTCTCTTGTTGTGCTTGATCTTCATACATGTTCTTGAGATGCTGAATCATCTCAATGACGCCCATGTTCTCATGTTGTCTCTGCAACTCCTGGTTCATGAAGCACAACATCTAGCACTTTGTATTAATGGAATCTTCATAATGCTTCTTATAAGCATCCCTTTTTGCCTTTGGTGCGGTAGGAGCACGTTCCTCTAGAACTAGAGTATCCAGGACATAGAGCTTTCACTCTTGAGTGAGAACAATTCTCAATGTCCTAATCCAGTCGTGGAAGTTAGTCCCATTCAACTTGTCCTTTTCAAGGACCGATCGCAACAAAAAGTGATTGTTGTTTGTTGTCATTTGTACTACAAAAGGAAATATATGCAATTTAGTCCAAAACTCAATTTTGACTTATTTGATTGATTTAAAAAGTTGGCGATATAATTAGGACTTTAATTAATTATTGCTCCCACTATTTTTTTTCAAATTGATAGCCCTCACCATCACTTCAGAAGATTGCAACGTACAATCTTCTAGTGGGTCAAGATCCGTATTTCATCAAGTCATGAGTCAGCTTTGGCTGATCCCCCGCAACATCACTATTTAGGTAGGCCATTATGCAACTCTTAGATAGATGACATGCACAACTCCTTGCCATTCATCCCATGCCTCAGGGCTTAGACGCTCTAAGAATCACAAGTTAAGTCTAACCCAAAAGCCGACATGGTAAACATGCATCCTACTTTGGCAGATCCTACATGTCTACCCTTCACACTTCCGCAAGATGGACGACGCACCATGCTTTGGCATAACCTACGCTTGGTTGATCGAGTTTTTCATGTATCTCGCTAATGGAAGGTGTATATGACTTAATATTGAATGAGGGATTTGGTTTTATAGGTACATATACATATCCAATCACCACAATATATAGTAAGTATCATATACATGCTATATCCCACAGAAAACATTTGAAACGATAAAAGCAATGATTATGACCATCCTAATGTGATTCCTCGAGCCAAGAGGAATCACAGTCATCTAGGTCCACATTACATGCAACCTGTACAAGATGAACTCTATACTTTGCCTTTACTGGGTTTCATCAACTCATCTCCATGATTGATTTGCTCGCCATCAGGGCAGTCGGTTGGGTGCCAACATTCGATCGATTGGCACCTCCAACCGATCGGTTCACTAGTCATCGTGCATCTCCTCTTGGCCGCCACCCACTCGTCTCGCTCCTCGAAATAGTCGTCTGGATCGCCAACCGATCGGTTTATGCCTTGAACCGATCATCTCAATTGACTTCAGATTGTCCTCCATTCTTTGACATAACAGGGAATATAAAAAGATCTATCCTATTTACATTTAAATTGGGAAACTCGATTTACATTCGAGGGGAGAAAAGGTAGGAAAGAAATCTCAAGTTATCTCGAGTTACATCAGGAATATGGAGTTAGGGAATCAATGCGGAGACCGAGATGCAACCAACCACATTCAGCCAAGCACACATACATAGGGTTTATTGGCCGTAACCATGTTATACATCCACCACAAAACTTATTTAAGGGCGACGCATATCGAGTGCATTCATATTACATATGATATATGTAAATTGCGATTTGTGGATTTAGGATTGGACATGCATAAAGACAATTTTATTCGCATCATATGTAATAAATAAAGGCGACAAACCAAAATCGATCACATTGATAATCCTAAAGTATAAAGTAGTTGACCTGGCTCGGATACCACTATTAGGTTTTAAGGGAGACAGAGAAGGCAGCGGAAATAAAAATTTTCTTCTCCCAAAACTAGAATAAAGGAATTGCGTCAATGTCTATACAATAGGAAGGATGGTTTGTAGAGACATACCTTGTCCGAATCCTTGCTCGGCGATGTTACCTCACGGCTTGCATGGGCTTCACCTCCAGTCTTGGATGGTGTTTGTGCAGCTCCTGGTCTAAAAAAAACTGTCAGGATTGATAGCTGTCCTCCGAGCGGTAGAGTCTCCCGCCTCTGATGTAGTCCACACGGACCACCTGGAACTCCAATCGCCTTGTCGCACAAGGCCTTGGAAGGATACGTACCCTCCTATCGGCATACTAGTCACTGATACACTCTCATGCAACTAATTGCCTTTTTGCAGTTGTCTTTCCCTTATTGTGCCTCCTTTATCAAGTAGCACTTGCTCGGGCTCTCTCGGTTACCTCAACCAGAGAGAACGACAACTTTGCAGAGCAACTGGTGTTCTGAGTTGTTGTACATGAGAAGCCCCCAATACCCCTATATATAGGAGGGTCATGGGACAAGGTTCTCTACCTCGGGCAATAAGGGATTAAAGAAGGAGTAGAAGGATTTGAGATGATTTTCCACAAAAAAACCAACTGTGCTCATTGAACCGATCATTTCAAGCATGAACCAATCGTTTGGGGACCTGAGCCAATCAGTTCAAGCATGAGACGATCGGTTCGTGGTCCTGGTCCAACTCGAATTGACTTTCCAAGTTTGTTTCCAACTTAATCAAATATTAGTCCTTGTCCAAATCAAATTTGTACAAGTGAAACAAATATGTTTTTGCAAAAAGAGTCGCCTGACTTTCCAAACGATCTCGGTTGGTCACACAAATCGATCGGTTCAACAATTCAGCCAATCATTTCATCGACACATGAGCCGATTGACTCACCACTTTGAGTTGATCGGTTCATCAAACTGAGCCGATTGGTTCATCACATGAGCCAATTGGTTGGGAGTGCAAACTATGCAAAATCAGTCAATTGCAATTTCAATCAATCTGATACTCTAATCAATTGGTCCAACACCTTGAACACTATGATTTTGAGCTATCAATCAACTGTGTGTTTAATTGAATTACTAAATTCATTTAGTAATCAATCTAAACATCGTTTGTGGATAAACTCCTCTTCCAAGTTAAATCCTATATGTGTGACCCTGCTGGCTCATTTCACGTTGGCAGTGAAAGTCCATAACACTTATGAATACACAAGCAAAGAGTGGTGCCTAGTCGCACATCAGTGCTACACAAGTGAAAAGGAAAGTTGGAGAACAACTTTCAATCCTACAATTTGTGAATAGTGTTACAGTGAATGTGTAATTCCTTTTTCACTGATATCCCGAATGAACTCAAGGCATGGAAAAATCATCCTTTCAACGTTCATTCACTTTCTTGATCTCAGAGTGGATTGGAGGAGATATGTATTACATCAATATCACATATTGATTCACACATGCGTGCACACGCCTATCTCAATCCTACTAACAAGTGGCCATGGATATCAAACTCCCTCAGGAAGGACAAATCACATATCTATCATTCACCCCTCAAAAGCCCCATTTGTCAAAGCCACCCAATCATCACCTTTATAACAACCCATGTTTCAGGACTGCATTTGATGATGTCAAAGTGTACCCAACGACATGTGTTGAGTGTAGTGATTTCAGGTCAGAGAATTACACTCACCACCATCACTATGAGAATTGACTGTGACTACCATGTCATGCTTCCATGTGTCAAACTCACGGTGGGTCTGTCCAGTACACTTGTTCTCTAACAAGTACCTATGTGTTTGGTTTGATATCTCCATATCATGACTAACGAGATTATGTCATCAACCAACACCACAATCTAGTCTTGTGTGTCATTGTTGTCTATCTACCTTCCACAATGACATTTGACTAGGGACATAATAAGAATGTACAAACTCTTAGCATCTGTATGATCTCATCGTTCAGGTCCTTAACCTGAAAGCATACATCATTGAGTATTGTCATTCTCTAGACATTCAATTTGTTCTATCAATATCTCATATGACTGAACTAGAAAGAATTGGAAGCTTTCCTTTGATGTTTATCAAATCAATCTTAATGTATCCCACCAATCATCCCAAGATTGGCTCTCAGGGCATACATACCAAACCTTGCCTAGCAGCCATTTATCATGCCATACATTCATAGAGGCATCTAAGGTTATGGTTTTTTGACAGAATCCTTCCATCTTAGGAATGTGAGCCTTGATGAAGGCCCATACTGTTGAGCATGGTTTCTTGGAGAAGGAATTCCCCCATACATATTTTCCCCTTAACACCCTCTCCCACAGACAGGAGGGGTTGGTCATGAATTTCCAAGCATTCCTCAACATCAGGGCATCATTCTGGGCGTGAGTCTCTTTGAACCCTAGACATCCATTTTATTTTCTTTAGTAAGCATTTTCCATGAGACCAGAGAGATTCAGCACTGCTGATGACACCCTGACCAGATGAAGTCTTTTATATGGCAGTTAATTTCATCGCAAAGCATAGGGGATAGCTTAAAAGTTTTCATTGTATATGAAGGGATTGTCTGTAGGGTGCTCTTTGCCAAAGTAACATGGCCAACGTGTGATAGATGGTGATCATACCAGCTATTCATTGTGGAATGAATGGACTGCAACATAGATGCATGTGTTTCCTTATTGAGGCGGTGATGAAGTTGTGGAACTCCCAAATACAGACCCAGGTCATTGGTGCTTGAAATTCCCAATCTACCACAAAATCCAAGATTTTCCACAGTAGTGGTGTTTGGGGAGAAGAAATATCTTGATTTCTCATTAGATATGACCTGTCTGGATAGTTTAGCAAACTTACATAGAGTACACTTGAGGTTCCATTTACTACTATTAGGGTGTTATGTAAATTCCATCATTTATTGAGCATGTATGTATTTATTGTATTTTATTTAGGGTTATTAGCCCTAATTAGCCATATAAGCAAAATACATGATTTCATGCATCAACATCATAACTAATGACCTTATATGGATTATAAACATGAATATGAATTTACTAAAATTATATCAAAATTTTAGGCCATCATTTGATATTTATTGCGCATCATATGACCGTTTTACCACTTACATGATATCACTATTATTAGTGCATCAAAAGCCTGATGTTGTCATTCTATTGTATTTTACTCATTTTTCTAATTTTGTAGTTTGTTTGTATTTTTTGTATAATCGAGCTAATTATTGTAAATTATACAAGGTACTAGCATTTTTTTGTGGTATTTACCTTTTAGGCCAATGGCGCATTGCTACGTGGCTCCTAGAGGGCGAACTGCTCCTACTGATTTTTTCTCATGGACTTCCTGGTTTAGAAGTGAGTCAACCTATCTATTCATTTTCTATATGGTTCTTAGTTAGACCAACTGGTTTGGAACCTGACCGTTCTCCCTCCCTCACGCACACACACAAAGATTGTGCTCTCTAGGACCCGCTCAGGGTTACGCCGTAGGGCTTCATCTCTGACGAGCAATCAGATCGACGTTGTGATTCTTCGTTAGCTCCTTGAGTCGTGCTCATCTCCAAAGGAGTTCTTAGGATCCCCATGACTAGTCACCTCCCATGGTTTGGCTTTGGGACGCCGTCGTAGGAAGCTCACCGCCTATGTGTAGCTACTATGGTGGAGCCAAAGAGGCAAAAAGACACTTCCCATAGTGACACATTGTAGGAGTTACAAAAATGCATGCAAGGCCTCAAGGAACTTCCTCGTCGTCTTCATCTACAATGGGAACACTGGTGGAAGGCCTCCAAAGGTGGTCTTCTTCTCCGACAAGATCCCATGTGTCCATCATCAAAATCACCTCGACAGTGCAAGGTGATGAATGAGTTGGATTTCCCTGGACTACAGCTCACTTTTTGTTTCCTTAGATTCCTCAAAACCACCTTCCTTCTTGCTCCCTACTCATGGGCTTTGTAGCTACATGTTGTGATGGAGAAAGCATGGCGTGCAGCTTCTCGTTCTCTCTCATCAGTCTATTAAAACATTTGAGTGAGGGGTCATTTTGAATGTGCTTGGTGAGGTGAGATTAACTACACAGTTAGTTATGATATTAGCCCACACCCATGACAATGTGGTGGCCAGAATCATGGCCTCCAGTTGTCCCCACGATCTCCTATTCAGTTGGAGGTAGGGGATGACCCCCCAAGTGCACGATATCGATCTAAGGGTTAATGGCCAGCGTCCACTTAAGCCAATTTGTGGCTCCCCCTTCTAGAGGCCAAAATAATATTAGCCATGAATGGCCATGATTTGTCCACACAATTTTCCTTCAACCTAAGGGATGCATGACACGTCCTATCTGAGGCTCTAACTATTAAACTTAGGTCTGTTAACTTCAAAAATTCACATTATTTCTCAAATTTCAAACCTTAATAACTCCCTCTAGGATACTTCTATTGCCACCAAATTTTAACCATAGCTTTACTACCTCTAAATCTACCTTCCATTCGAATTTGGTGACAAAACCCGACTATTAGATCATTCAACTAAATAATTCAAAAAGGCATAAAGTTAAGGAACTTAATCATAATATACTTGTCATTTGCAATCCAAACTTTGAAAGAACACTTCGAACTCCCAAAATAACTCAACATGCATGAAATCACTTGTCCTTGATATTTAAGATTCCAAAAGTCCACTCCATCACACAAAGCCACTTTCCCTTCACTAGAAAACCATTTCAATGTTAAAACAGTCTGGATTACACAAAAATATGGCAAGAAATTGGAGAAAAAGATCACATATACTAGCCTAAGGTAGTCAGTCATAAATAATGTACATGAGTAATAGAGGATGACAACTTCTATGACGAAGAAATGCTTTTCAATACAAACAAGATTCAAATTTTGTGACTAACCAACCATTCTCATTGTGAAATCATCCATTCAAAGTCTAGAAAATGAATTGTAATCTTCAATCACTTACATACTTTTCAACATAAAGTATTTGAAGACACTACAATGCTCATCAAATATATCCATAGGGCATAAAATGGATACTATTTATATGAACATGAGGTTACCCCCTTTCCCTATGAAAATGGTTACCAATTTTTTCCATCAGTCATATCGTATTGGATTGAAGTGATATGTCAATTACATCTACATCATTTCCATGATCTATGTAGATATGACCAAGTTTTGTTAGTCAATTGTTATACATAAACTATAAACCACACCAAGAATGTGTACCATCAAGATGAAGGTAGATGTGTCAAATCTGAATGGGAATGTTAGATATGTGAAGAAGTTCATAATTCGTACAATGCAAGCTTCATGCACCATTACGATACTTAACCTAGGTTACCAATATTGTGCTAGTTCCTAAGAAAAATCGATGTGTCACATATATTAGAAACAACAATCGCCAGTAATCCAGTCTGTAGGATGATATTACCTTGCCACATATTAATGTTCTGATGGACATAAGATTTGGACATAAACTCCTCTAGTAAATGGACATATTCTCTACATATAACAAAATTAAGAGGGAATTCTCATAAGTAGAGAAAAACCACCACAAAGTGGGGTATTTTGTGATAAAATGTCTACTATTAAGTGTCAAGAATGTCAGTTCAACCTACCAACATGCTATGTTATCTCTCTGCCATGACCTCTTAGACAATGAAATCAATGTCTATATAGACAACACAATTTACATATCAAAGAAAACAAGGGACCATGTTTGCTATTTCGGAAATACGTTTAAAAGAGTAGAACATTCTTCCTTTTAATTGGATCCAAAAAAATGTACATTCAAAGTCAGATCTAGGAATTTATTAGGATACATTATCAGCCAAGAAGGTATAATGTTTGATCTATGAAAAGATCTAGTAATCACTGACTTGTAGGAAGACCCTATCAAGATTCAAGTTACCATAGAAGTATATTGACAACATGTGGAATGATCAATGTCTAGGTGCATTTGATAAATTGAAGATATACTTATCAAAAACATCTATACTCAAGACACACATACTTGGTTATTAACTAAACTTGAGCCTATTTGTAACTAAATAATCAATGGGATTATCCTTAGGCAAAATGTATCCAATGAATACCATTTATTATGTGAAAAAGAAGTGGAATGAGTATGTAGACACACTCTCATCAAGAATCACTATATCACTTTGGTTCATTCTACCAAGAAGTTTTAACTCCACATAGTGTCCCACATTGTTCACTTAATGGAACATCATGATCCATTACTGAATTTATGTCAGTGTTTGGTCCTGACCTTGTGATGTGACAAGGGGCAAGTCCTTCTCTTGAAACTAGACATAAACTATGTCAATGTGAAGGAAATCAAAGCTAAATCTTACCATTTAATTTAGTAGAATATACCAGAATATCTCTAGCAAATAATGATTTTGATTTCAATGACAATCATGCCAACAAAATCAAAACATCAATGATTATGATATCCAAACATGATAACACATGGACAATCTTATTCAATCACGTCCAACACGTTAATGGTATATGTTTAGTTTGCATTAATCCAGTTTGAAAATGTATCCCCATTTTAGGAGCCTATAATATGATGCAACCAATAACATTAGTGGGTATGAATATTTTATTATCTCCTTCCAGGTAGTCAAAAATATTGGGATCCAAAAGGTGAACCTTTTTAGCATTCCCAACTCATACTTTCACAAAGTACATACTTCCAGAAAACAAAGTGGAAAGATCTTATAGACTACTATGTAAGTTAGTCCTTGAGATAGATGAAAAGTTTCATGGGATAAAGTTCACTAACTACCAGAGAGATAAGAGTGTCTAGGTTGATGCATTATAAATCCTAACCTCCTACATAGATATTTGGGATAGTCATAGCTTTAATGTCAAAATTACAGAGTTACCTTAAAAATCCTATTGCATGAAAATTGATAAACTCCCTTCAAAATGAAAATAACCCTCATCCTATGACATAAAACTCCCCTAAATTCACCTTCAGACGTGATGAATAAATCATAAAATGTATTGTGGTCAACTATGTCCTAGTATCAGGTACATTACATCAACACTATCAAAATCAAACATTTCTTTCATGACTTGATGAAGATGAAGTCACATGTCTTATGCAAGAAGTTATTGCACACATTTGTGGAAATAACATGGGTTATGTTTCCCTCATTGATACAATCCAAGTTCATGGCTATTGGTGGAGTACAATCCAATAACATTGTATGTACTACATCAACAAAACTATAATATGATGACTACATGCCGACCCATCCACTCTCATGCAACTAACATATACAACATAGCTATGACATAACCATTCATATTTTGTGGAATAAACATGAATGACAAGATCAACACAACGCTCAAATGTCCATTCTTTCACTTTAGTCACCTTCGACTACTTCAACGATTGACAAGTTTTGTGTCTATCACATCAACTAAACAAGTCATGAAGTTTTTTATAAAATCATCAGAATCAAGTATTAGATTCCCAATGAACATCAACGACAACGACAAAAACTTTATCTTCAAATTTGTAGGAGAGTACCTAAATTCTTATAACATCAAGAACAAGACATCTTCTACAAATCAACTTCATATGAATAATTTAGTCAATGAAATCCAACAAGAATCTCATCAGGATATTGAAGTAGAAATTTTATACTACTCAAAAAAAGCATGAACATTTAACGATGGCCTTGTGGGTATATATGATGTTGTTCGTAGGTCAAGAGGTGCAACTCCTCATTCACTCAACAATGGGACTCAAGTCATCTGTGGGTGCAAATCAAAATATTGTTCTAACTATAGAAGAAATGACAAATAGATAATAGACCAACACCACATATTGAACACTCCTTTTCCCTAACTATAGAATAAATGAAAAATAGATAATAGGCCACACAACACCTTAACATAGACAATACAATGTTATTAAAAGTACCTTCAATCATGAACATATGTGATCAATCACCTTTTGTAGCCAACACAATACGTGAGAAAACATAGTTGTCTACTTATCTGACTAACTATCATATAAATCATCCTCAAACTCAACAACTTCAATTACCAAAAGTGTTGGACAAATTATTAAATTGAAAAAAAATGCAAGTATTACTTCCAACTGTGCATAGTATCCTACACAATTGATGTACATAGATAATGAAAATTTATGTGGACAAACATGTCATCTGTAAGAGATGTTTGTTGTACTTAGAACTGATAAATAACTAATACAACTCTTATAGAAATAGTGGGAGGATGTGGTCTCCCTCATTGGTAGCCTCCATTGTAGGAAGCTTATGTGTGGCAACTTGTTCCTCAAGTTAATTTAACAATGTTGTTCAAAAAATGTGATTAGAAAGGACACAAGAAGAACTCATAAAGACTGAAAACTAGGTGAACATTTTGTAGGTTTAAAGTAATCGCTTAATATTCATATCTACACTTTGCACCTCAACAACTAGAAATAGTCACACACACTAGCTTCTTCATGCCAAACAACCTGACGATGTGATGCAATCAAAATTGTCAAGCATATAATCTCAACCAATGATTATGAAAAGATAGTCACCATATATACTCAATATCCTAATTGTTGATGTCAAATATGTCTACCTAAATCTAAATTTGTTGACCTATAGGTCCCAAACTGCACCAACAACACCTTGTAACTTAGTTTCAGCCAAAGAACATGTTAGGCCAGACTATCTATGCACATAAAGACTAGCCAAAAACCCTCTATCCTCACTAGTCAATCATGATTCAGGTTCACCAAAATCTGCACTTAAGTGCACAATGAAGGAGATTCCTGAATTCGTTGATGTACCATGTATCTTCCCCAACATCTAATAGAAAGTCTATAGGTGAAAAAGAAATCCATTTTCTAACCAAGATGATATAGATGATAGATTAACTCCAAAGTATGGACCCTGAGCACAACACAAAGGTAATTTTTTCATTGCGAGATAAAATCAACAAATTGCTTGGTATTTCTCTTGGTGACATCAGACAATCAATATGCCCTAAAAATAGCTTAATTTTGGAGCATAAATAATTGGATTGTACACTTAACAGGTGCCACTCTTAGTTACAACTTCCATAAAATGCAAGTGTTGACTGCTCAACCCCTATACCTAAATCTAGTGATTCATTAATGGGGCGTGGAAATATGAGTGCCACACTTGATACCAAGTAGTGTCAACATTCCACACAAAAACATGACATGTTTGGTCAAATTCTAAGGCCCAAAGTGTTATTTTTACAATGTTTCAAACCCATTTTGATGATATTTCGTACCTCTATGACTCTTTAAAGATTGGATTTTCTTGAAATCAACCTCAATTTCACCTAGTTTAATTATGCCTTGTTAAGACAATCTAGTTGATTCAAAACCTTGTTTCATAAGCATTATACTTTTAAGCCTTAATTGGTGTCCATCGATTCAAGCCTTGTTGCAACATCCACAATCAATCAAGTCTCATTTTGTAGATTACATATGTCAAATCCTTACTCATGTAAGAAATACATAACTACAAACATCAATCATGTTCCATTTACTAGTATGATTGTACCTAATCGTTCTCATACAACATGTCTCAAGAAATTGACACCCATTGGATGAAAAATGATTTTCACACTATCTCTACAAATTACTCATCATCATGGGTGGATTCACTAACCTTGATGTGACATCTTGACATTCTCTCGCCTATATTCTTCTCCTCTCTCATCCAATGATCTTTTCATCACTTATAACTCAATTTCATCGTAATATTTTTTGATAATCCAATTTGGTCAGATTCATGACTATTTTCCAATATCACATGATTGAAATAAGTTCATAGATTGTAATATATCATGCACTTGCAACAAAAATTGAACCTCATTTCTATTGTCCTTTTTTCACTAAAATACATAACATGTTGTAGAGGTTTCAATTGTGAATCCAACGACGCATAAACTACCTCAATCAGAGCTATAAAACTCTAGTAATGGATTTTTGATCTTATAATGATAGATATGATCCTAAGATAATAGCCTTTAGAATCTTTGATAGAATGACCATAAAATAAAAATTTCTTAATTTCATATTTAATGAGGGGTAACACATACATAGTGTAGACTACCATAATTTGGGGGAAACCAAACCATGCATAAATGTAGTTTAATGATGAAATATGAGTTCAATGGTAATCTTGATTAAAATTTGTGATAATGAATGTGTATCTCAAGGAATTAATGACCCGAATCTTAATAACCCAAAATGATTTGGTATATGTATCGAGTGAATTCCCTAAATAATATGAGGATTAGGGATGTAAAACTTTGTGCTTAAGAAGGTGACATGTAAGGTGGAGACACTAAGCAGGATTGATCAATCAAGTTTTCTACACCCTTAAAATTTCATAAACACATAATAACAACCTGAGTGTGCACCTCATGATGGTGAATGCCTTTAAACCTAAGGGTCGTTATATGAGCTTGACACATATTGACTTTGAGCCTTAACTACAATCACAAACAAATTTTAAGGATAATATTTCTTTTAAACAACGAAGGATTTAACAACTTGACTTTGTATATCCTATATGATGCTCCTTCTCTCTTTTTCTTCGTGTGACCTTTATTTCTATCTTGTATCTAAATTTCATGGTTTGAATGATTTTGATAATTTGGCCACATTCATTTTCAATATGTAACACTAATTTCCGTGATTTAACTAAGTTTTATGTTTTATCATATCATTCCCATGCAATTAAAATTGAACCTCATCATTATGTGCCTTTCTCTCTTTAATTTCACCATATTTGTGATGATACAATTGTAAATCCAATGGTGCAACAATCACCTCAACTAGAGCTATAAAACTCTTGTTATGGATTTATGAAGTTGGCATGATTTTATGCTTTTTATTACTCTAGTTATGGATTTATGAAGTTTGCATGATTTTATGCTTTTTATTCTTTTTATGCCCTATTTTGGGCCAGATCAGTCCCCCTCATCCCTGCCAGCACAGTGGCCCAACTATTCTCTATGTCGCTCCTTTTCTACTACTCAATCGATCGACAAATCAATATTTCACCTTCAAGTTGTGGATTACGACCCTAATCCAAGGTCTCATGGTAATCTCCTACCTCCATATGTACACTATGGATAATCTGCATCCGTTGATTTACGATCATACAATACCCATTATGTGACCCTTTTCAAGGAATTGTTGGCTAAGTTGGACATTAGCTCATCTTGTCTTTTGATGAAGACAAACATTTCATATTTTGAGTATTAACATTTTACCTAAGTGTTTCAAGTACAATTGAGTCTGTGAATGGATGCTATCCCCACTCTCACCCTAGTGCCGCTAGGGTTTCCTCTTGCATAGGCGGCTCACTAGGGGGAGGGGGTTTGACCGCCGTAAAGTGGTGCCCCGCTCCCCCTCGGCCTCTTCTCGCCTGTCATCAGTAGGGTCTCTTCTTCGGGAGGTGTGTGGACGTGGTGTCTTTGGAGGCAGCGGTCTTCTTCCTCCCTATCGTTGAGCCCGATTGTGACGAGTTTCCTATCCCTTTCTCTTTTATTGACTTTCTATTTAGATTATTCTCTTGTTTTGTCTATCTCACTGTTAATCAACGTTGCTTTCTCTTCTCGTGGTAGATTTTTCTTTCTCGGTCAATTTTTTTGTGGAGTTTGTATGGAAGCAAGTGCGGGAAAAATATCCTTTTGGAACACCGATTTGGTGCAGGTACTCTACCACATATACATACTCAGGTTGAAGGTATTCCTCATAGAAAGTTGCCTTAGCCAGCGAAGGAGAAGAGGAATCTATACATCATTGTCCTTATCAGATTCTGATATGAGTTTTTGTGGTGGTTTGTATCTGTTCTTGATCTTTGTGTGGTCTTTTAGTTTGTTTTTCTCCTCATGTAGATGTCGTATGGCCCCTCCATAATGAAATTTGTCTGTTTAACTTAAAAAAAAGGTGTTTCAAGTACAAAAGAACATGTTTAATAAAAATTGATCAATATTGGAATATCAGATACTTGAACCATTGTGTACTTGTGCTTATCCTTGAGTCATTTTCCAGTCGAACAAATTGTCGATAAAGATTGAGGTCTTGTGAACTGAGAGAAGACTGTTAGTTTGTCTGACCAAGAAGTTAGAATGAAAGTTAGCCGTTATCTAAGTTTGATTCTTAGTCCAATACCGGTCAAACAATTTCTCGACCGAGTGACATCTGGTCGATGATTTTATTGATCGAGATAGCATCTAGAATGTCATTTTTATTAACAAATAATTCATCCATTGCACATACTTTGACGCATCTATAACGGCTATTCTCATCATAGATAACTCTAGACACTACCCTAATATTCCCTAACACTTATACACCATCCATATAAATAGTAGTAGTCTAGGGGCATCCAAAAGACAACTGATATGATTGTAATACAACACTTGAGCAACATTTAAGCAACTTACAACCATAGTATTCATTTGCAATCTTCTATAACTTCCCAATTCATGTCCTAGCCATAGTTATCACACACCATCACTTCATCATTGTCTAATCCATAAGTGGTATTGATCCATAAGCTTGATTTAGGACATTGTGAGCTAAATTAGTGATTTTCCTTTCTCCAATCTTCTTACTTCATTCGTTATTTGTCGTGGGACTACTCCAAGGATAGGAGGTTGTCTAAGATCTTGAAAGTAAAGAAGGAGTCTTCACTCTGGTGCACTTCTGGGGCCATCAAAGAAGAGAAAGCTTTGCAGTGCTCTTCTATTGTCCGTTAAGGAAGAGGAGATTGATGCTCTTTCATTGTCTATTAAAGAAGAGGAGATAGGTGCTCTTCTGTCGTCCATCAAAAAAGAAGTGTGATTAGGTGAACTTTTGAGGCCTATAAAGAAGAGGATTTAGTGCAACAAGTGCTTTTGTAATTTGTCTTAATAGATAAGTAATAAAATTATTTGTTTCCAAATCCTAATTGGAAACAACTAGGTAGTGGACTTCATTTGGTTGCGTGCAATTTTTTTTTAATCTATTATTGCCATAAATTTCTATAAGGATCTGTTCACCCCCACATCTAGATATCATCATTTGGGATCAGAGTAGTTCTTTGAGGAACCTTAACTGGTCTTGAATTATGGGGGATGGCATTCTTGGCAACCTTAACTTTGAAGGATTGCACTTGAGCATGCCTCTAGTGTTTGATGGATCAAACTACACCTACTGGAAAAGGAGGATGTAGTTCTACTTTCAAGGCATTAGTTTTGATTTGTGAATGATGATCACTTGCCCATATGAACTCCCAACAACAGAATTGGAAACATGGGATGCAAATATGGTAAGACAAACCACACTCAATGCAAAGGCAGTAAGCATTCTTTGTTGTTCTTTATCTATAACTAAATTTAATCATATATCATCATGTGAAACAACTCATGAAATATGGCACAAATTATCTATAATACATGATGGAACTACACAAGTAAAAAATACTAAAATTAGCATGTTAAAACATAAATCGAAATTGTTTCATATGCAACATGATGAAACTATTGTTGAAATGTATGCTAGATTCTCTAACATTGTCAACAACCTAGGTGTACTTGGGAAAAATATCCGTGAGGAAGATCAAGTATCAAAGTTACTTAGGTCACTGCCTCCAAGGTACAAGTCAAAGGTAACTACCATTGAGGAAGCAAATGATCTCAGAATACTCGAGATGTAGTAGCTCATCAGGAACTTGGAGACACATGAAGTCACCTTAGACGAAGAAGAAAGAATCGAGGTTGAGGCACAAAAGGGAAGAAAGAAAGAACTTGTGCTTAAAGCTTCCTCCAAGGAATCCCCAAGAAATAACATGCAATGCAATATCCATACAAATAGTGATGATGAAGAAAATGCTCTAATTGGAAATGGTAAGAAATATAAATGTTTTCGTTCTTTCAGGTGCTTTTAATATGTGAAAAAGGGCCACTTGAAGAATGAGTGTCCAAAGCTCAAAAAGAAGAAGTCCTCGTTCAAGAAGAAGACAAAGGTAAAAAATCCTATAAAGCCACCTGGGATCAATCAAGTGATGAATGTAGAAGTAGCGAAGAAGAAGAGACAGAATGTATAATGGCAAGAGAAGATGAAGAACAAACAAATGAGGTAAATATTTTTGAATTATCTAAAGAAGAATTAGTTACTATCCTAGAAGACATTCAAGCAAAATACATTGACTGCAAGAAACAACAGAAAAAAACTTATAAAAATTATTGATGAACAAAAATTTAGATAAACTCGATATTGAAAATGATACTATATGGTATTCAAATAATACATTAAAAGAATCCATTGAAGATTATAAATCACAATTACTTACTCTTGAAAATAATAATAATCTACTCTCTCAAGAAAAAGTTGAATTGCTTGCTAAAATGAATGATCTTCAAACTCAGCCTATTTTATCCACTCATTTGTATTATGATGCTATTATCAAAGAAAGATATAGTTTGTTATCAAATCTAGAGGAAGAAAATTTAAATATAACTAAAAAGGTTGTTGAAAATGTTGGACTACAAAAACAAGTATCTAGGTTAATGCAAGGAAACAAATATCTTGATAATATCGTGGATAACTCTTATAAACAAATAGGAAGAAGAGGTCTAGGATATGTGCCTAAAAATCAAACTAGAAAAGCATATATTCCCAAGATCAAACTCAAGAATGTACCTAAAAATAATCTTGTTCAAGATCACATTGTCAAAAACAGGAATGAAATTGATTTCATTTGTAGTCATTATTTCTTATGACATGGACATTACTCATTTTCATGCACTTATAAGAAAAACAAAGATAAAGATTTATTTTGGATTCCAAAACCTCAATCTTAGAAATATGGAACATTTAGTTGAGATTTTACCTAAACCTAATTTGAGAATCATATTGTATTATCTCAACTGTAATAAGCCTTAACTTGTATACCCTTGTATGATTTGTTTGCTTAGTTATGTTACCCAAAAATAAATGATATTTTTATATAAGAAATTAAAAATTTATTGAAATGCATAGAACTTCACTCCTTCGACGAAGACCTCGACCAAATTTGTCTTTGTGGAACAAAATTTTGACCGAGGATAGTTCTTTCAAAGTTACTTTTACTGGAAAAATCTTTCTGGTTGAAAAATTGTTGGATTGAGAACTCTTCCGGTCGAAGAAATTTTAGACCGAGGATAGTTATGACTAATTTATTTGATAAAAGTAAAATGGTTCACTTGAAATCAACTTAGGCGACTCAAATATATGAATTCTACGTATTAGACTGTTCTAAATATTTGAAATAATGAGATATTGTCATAAATTAACCATCATGGACTCTACTTGGGTACCAAAACCTTCTAAACTTGCAGGATTGGGTGGTTGATAGTGGATGCTCCAAGCACATGACCAGACATAAAAAAGGCCTTTAAATCAATCAAAAAGAAGAGACGAGGATCAGATACATTCAGAGACAATGAAAAAGGCTCCATCATTGGGATAGGTAATATCGAAACCAATATCCCAATTAAAAATGTATTATTAGTAGATGGTTTACATCAAAATTTTCTAATTATTAGTCAATTGTGTGATAGTGGATATTATGTGCTTTTTAACAAAACTTGCTGCGAATTGCTTGAAGAAGACACAAACAATATTGTATATGAAGGAAAAAAGTAGGAAATCTTTATGTTATTAGGCCTAATTCTATGAAATCAATTGATGGAGAATGTCTTATTGCAAATGATAATACTCAAAATCTATGGCATAGAAAATTAGGACATGCAAGTATTCAAGTTATTAAAAAATTAATTAAACACAATCTAGTTCGTGGTATGCCTAAAATCTCTTTTGATAATCCTGAAAATTGTGAACCTTGCACATTAGGAAAACAAACCAAAACATATTTTAAGACAAAACAAATCCTGAGTACATCTAGACCCCTTGAACTCATACATATGGATTTATTAGGACCAATGAGAACACAATCCATAGGAGGTAAGAGTTATTGCTTTGTAATTATTGATGATTATAGTAGATATACTTGTATACATTTTCTTTCAAGCAAAGATGACACTATTGAAATATTTATTCATTTTTTCTCAAGGATAGAAAACCAACTTTAAAATAAAATTTTCACCATTAGAAGTGATCATGGAGGAGAATTTTAAAACCATTCGTTTGAAGATTTTTGTTCATCTAAAGTTTACACTCACAATTTTTCTACTCCACGCACTCCCCAAAAAAATGGTTTAGCTGAAAGAAAAAATCATTCTCTACAAGGAATGGCTAGAACCATGCTATTAGAACATGGAACACCTAAAACATTTTGGGCCAAAGTCATGAATATCGCATGCTATGTTCAAAATAGAATTTCAATTCATCCACAACTTAAAAGGACTTCTTATGAAATACTATTTTCTAAGAAATAGAGAGTTCATTACTTTCACACCTTTGGAACATCATGCTATATTTTGAATACGAAAGGTGATAAAGACAAATTTGATCGAAAAACACAAATTGGGTTCTTCTTAGGTTACTCAACCTCAATTAAGGCTTATAAAATCTTTAATACTGTATCCAATAAGGTAGAAGAATCAATACATGTAACATTTCATGAAAATCAAACAAACAATGAAATAGAAAATGATTTTCCACAACTAATTGAACATTTAACCATATCACATAAAGAAGATAATAATGACGAATATGAAAAAAATCAAAATCAAAATGAAGAACCTCATCAACCCATTTAAAGAATAATAAAATACCATCCTCAAGACCTAATAATTGGTGATCATTTTGATAAAGTAAGAACTAGGTCCTCTTTTTGAGATGTAGCTAACACAAATTTTGTATCCATCATTGAACCTAAAAAGATTGATGAAGCTCTTAAACATGAGTATTGGATCATTGTTATGCAAGAAGAACTAAATCAATTTGCTAAAAATGACAAATGGGATTTAGTGCCTAGACCTAAAAATAAAATCATTATTGGAACTAAATGGGTATTTCATAGAAAGTTAAATGAAGTTGGAGAAGTCGTAAGAAATAAAGCTAGATTGGTCTCTTAAGGGTATAATAAATAGAAAGGAGTTGACTTTGATGAAACATATGCTCTTGTTGCGAGACTTGAATCAATTCGCATGCTAATATCTCTAGTTGCACATAAAAATATAAAACTTTATCAAATGGATGTTAAAAGTGCATTTTTAAATGGTATAATTCAAGAGGAAGTATATGTTACTCAACCTGCCAGTTTTGAAGATCCAAAACATTCTGATCATGTTTACAAATTAAAGAAAGCATCTTATGGTCTAAAAAAAGCTCCTATAAATTGGTATGAATGCTTAAAAATTTATCTTTTTGAAAATGATTTCTCTTGGAAAAATCGAATCGTACATTATTTATCAAAATATATGAATCATATTTTCTTATCATTCAAATATATGTTGATGATATTATTTTTGGTGCTTCAAATGAATCCTTTTCACACAATTTAGTGATATTATGCAAAAAGAATTTGGAATGAGGCTTATGGGTGAGTTAACATTTTTTCTGGGTTTTCCAATTAAAAAACTTTGCATGGTATTTTCCTCAACCAAGGAAAATATGCAAGTGAATTATTGAAATGATTTAATATGGAACATTGCAAGCATGCTTCCACTCCAATGGGCACTCAAAAAAAGTTGACAAAGATGAGGATGGAGAACCCATTGACAACTTCTTATATAGAGGTATGATTGGTAGTTTACTACACTTAACTGCATCTCGACAAGATATGATGTTTGTCTTCGGATTGTGTGCCTTATTTTCAATCAAATCCTATGAATTCTCATCGGGTAGCTGTCAAAAGGATCTTACAATATTTAGTAGGTACATTAGACTATGGTATTTGGTTCCCAAGAGGCCTATCATTTGACCTTAAAGCATATATTGATGACGCCTACACCGGATGTCACCTTGATTTCAAAAGTACTAGTGGAGGTTGTTTCTTACTTGGAAAATCACTTGTTTCTTGGTTTAGTAAGACAAAAATATTGTTACTTTATCCGCCAATGAAGCAGAATATATGGCATCCAGATCATGTGGTGCATAAGTTTTATTGATACAACAAGTTCTAAATCATTATGGATTTTCATTATCTTCAATGCCAATTTTTTGTGATAATACAAGTGCAATAAATTTATCTCATAACCCAATTTTACATAGTCATGGTAAACTTATAGAAGTAAGACATCACTTTCTTTGGGATCATATTGCTAAAAATAACATATGCCTTCATCATGTTGATATTGAAAACCATTTAGCTGATTTTTACAAAACCCTTGGTTTAGAACAATTTAGAATAAAAAGAGATAACTTAAGTATTGTCCCTCTTGAAAATGTATATTTTGTTCTCTTTGTGCAATGAAGTAAGCCTCCTTGAGTATTGATTCATGGCTAAATTGCACATTTTTTTAAAAACATTATATTATGGCGGGGTATTCAACTAAGGTGGAGTATTGATTTACCTTTTAGAAATGACAACAGGGGAGAATAATCAAAAGAAACACTTGATTTTTTGAGTTTTTTTTTCTAAATTGATTTTTTGAAATAAGAATCACACTTCCATAAAGAAAATTGCTGCACTTTACTTAGAGAACTGGATGACATATTATATAACTATCTAGTATATGTGTGCACACATTTTTGACAATCAAGAAATATATCACCAACGAATGAATTTTTTTGTTTGTTTATCAAAATGTTTCTCATCTTCAAAAAGGGGGAGATTGTTGCTAAAGTGGACATTATCTCATCTTATCTTTTGATGAAGAAAAAAATTTCATATTTGTGATTATCAACATTTTATCTAAGTGTTTCAGGTACAAATGAACATGGTTAAGAAAAATTGATCAAGTTTGGAATATCATATACTTGAATCATTGTGTACTTGTGCTTATTTGTTATAAAAATGTAAAATTCCTTAGAACTCATGTAAAATCAAGCTATGGACCAATCCCACCTACAACAAACCAAACCATATGTCTAAACCAAGTGTTTAGGGTAGTTGGTCACATTACAAAAACTATTAGATAAGTCTTCCAATGTGTGTTAAACCATTTTTTAGGTACTTGGTCGGTCGAAGACATTCTCAACTGAGACAAATTCAGTCGACCATATTGTCAACCAAGTACCTCCTCGGTCAAAGACCCAGAACACCAGAAAAACTCTCAATATTGTTTAGCCATGTGCCATTTTCGGTCAAAGAAATTGTCGAATGACATAGAGGTCTTGTGAACTAAGAGAAGACAATTACTTTGTCTAACCAAGAAGTTAGAACAATAGTCAGCCGTTATCTAAGTTTGACCCTTAGACCAATCCCGGTCGAATAATTTCTCAACCGAGTGACTTTTGGTTGACGATTTTCTCGACTGAGATATGTTCTAGAATGTAATTTCTAGCAACGAATAATTCCACCATTACACCTACTTTGACCCATCTAAAATGTCTATATATTGTCATAGAACACTCTAGACACTACCCTAACAAGCCATAAAACTTGTACACCATCCCTATAAATAGTAGTATTCTAGGGGCATCCAAGTTACAACTTACATGCTTGCAATACAACACTTGAGCAACATTTGAGCAACTTTCAGCCGTAGTCTATATTTGCAATCTTCTATTGCTGCCCAATTCATGTCCTAGCCATAGTTATCCAACACCATCACTTCATCATTAACTTATCCATAAGTGGTATTGGTCCATAAGCTTCATTTAGGACATTGTGAGCTAAATTAGTGATTTTCCTTTCTCCATCTTCTTCCTTCATTCGTGATTTGTCATGGGACTACTCCAAGGATAGGAGTTTGTCCAAGATCTTATAAGTGAAGAAGGATTCTTCAATCTGGTGCTCTTCTATGGCCATCAAAGAAGAGAAAGCATTGTGATGATGTTGTGTTGTTTGTTAAAGAAGAGGAGATCGATGCTCTTTTATTGTCTATTAAAGAAGAGGAAATCAGTGCTCTTCCATTGTCTATTAAATAAGAGGAGATCAGTGCTCTTCCATCGTTTATCAAAGAAGAGGTTTTCTTAGGTGCTCTGCGGTGGCCGGTAAAGAATAGGATTTAGTGCAACAAGTGCTTTTGCAATTTGTCTTAACAGACATGTAATAAAATTATTTGTTGTAAAATCCTAGTTGGAAACAACTATGTAGTGGACTGACGTCTTAGATGGAGCCACTCTAAATCATGTCTTCATTTGGTTGCTTGTATTTTTTTAATCTATTATGGCTTTAAATTTCTATAAGGATCTATTCACTCCCCCTCTAGATCTCTTCATTTGAATGGTGCAACCTCTTTGTTTCTCCATTTCCTTTTTTTTCACTTTCTTGCACACTCTCGTGCTCTAGAATACCCCCTCCACTTCATCGTATTCATCCTTGGTTGAGGTGGCACCTCCACCACCCTCCCTTGCAGCCTCAAGTAGGTGTGACCTTTCAGTTAGTTTGGTCTATTTAGGTTAATTTAGATAAGTTACATGATTAGTTTTAGGTTTGATATTTTAACCATTAACCTAACCGAACTAGTGATGATTAATTAGGTTATGGTTATTTAGTTAATTGTTATTTCAGTCTTTTAATTTGGTTAATCAAATAACACACTTGCAATAGTATTGTATGAAAATATTCATAAAAATATAAACATTTGTTATCTTAGAGTACTAATGCATATAAATCCAATGTTATATACTTCATGAAAACTTAATTAGTATATAAATGTACAGGTTTAATGAAATATAAATTCTAACATGTATATATATGTGTTAGTAGGATTTTTTTTTAATGTGATTATTTGGTTAATTTGGTTAACCAAGCAAAAAATATTTTTGACCAAGAATTTCACCATTTAGCAAATTAAATGAACTAAATCAACAAAATTGTACAAAAATAATTATTCATATGGAATTCACCATTTGGTTGATTGGTTTTTAACCATATTTTTCTCACCCCTAGACTTGAGCTCCTGATTGTTGTGTTTAAAATCAAAGCCAACTACAGCTTCATGACTTCGTGTCGGGGCCCCTTAAATGGGCTTCAATGACCTTCATGCACCCCTTCCCCCAGTCTTAGGTGAGCCTTACCAGACACAACATTGTGTCTAGGTGCAGGGTCACACGGTAGGGACGAGCCGAGATCAATACTCACTCAAAGGTGGAGGCATGAACCAACCATCCTCTACTATCTCCCAATCTATCCCTACTGGTCAAGTGAGTTCCAATGGTGTTTCACCATGCGTCTAGGCATTTTCTTCACCTAGACAGTGGCCTTAGGAAGAAGCACAATCAGAGCCACTAGATCAATAATCAATGGCTGAGATAAAGAAATAAATTATGTTAACACACACCCCCAATTTCATATGGTTCTAGTATAAATCTTCAAAAAATAATACCTTCTAACTCATACAGCCAAAACATATGAACCAACATATAAAATTTATCAAATAAAAAAAATCTACTCAATGGAGTAGGTCACATAATCCAATTCCATCATTTATTACCCTCATTTCCTAATAGTTAGTAGTGTGTATGATATTACATATCTTAAGGCATGCTAATGTAAAACCTTGAATTGGTAATGGATATATACCCTCATAATCATCAAAAAATTGAATTTGTACATTTGTGAAATCGTTGAGGGCACTGATCACCCATCTTTCACTTTGTTTAACCTATATCTACATTTATTACTAGTTTATGAATTTGGATATAGAGTTTTCAGCACGCTTAATGATAAAAAAAAAGATATAGACTTTTCCCTAGTTTTCTAAATATTTCTTATTAATGACATCTAATGATTAACCAACCATGAAATCAATAACTTACAACTCTCCCTCGAAATAGTATAACCCCATGATATTCCTTTTTTTTGCCTGTATAGCATCAATTGCATAAAATGACTCTATATGGCAATGTATGTTTATACATTGGTTAAAAATGTTGTCTTTGATATAAGTGCAAAAATCTTTTGTATGTCTTAGAAAACAATAAATTTTATGATATCTTTGACATGAATGGCTAATTAAAACCACTTTTGTGAGATAATGATGTATGTGAACTTAGTCAATCAATATTGACGTCTTACTTCACATCTATGACTTGATTGTCTTTCTTATGCCCTAATCTTTATAAGGCTCTCAATCTCAGATTTTTCCACTTTTAGTATAGAGTTTACTTTAACCATTCTGACCTTATTTTCACCTAAGTCAAATGTTGTACAATAATAACATAAGGAAACAATGTTGGAAGTTAAACATACTTTGGAATTTTGGATACCATATGTAATTATATGAGCCTAGACACAGGTGACCATAAACTAAGCTTTGAATATGCTTCTTATGTCGTTATCTTGCTAACCTTATCTCATATCTTGTGTAAATCTAATAACTTGATGAACCTTAGTCTCATTTTCCCTATTATGATTCCTTTTCCTTGAGATGTCCATAAGTGACATAAACCTTGTTATAATGACACAAAATGATTGGAACCTCAAAATGAATGAAACATTCACCACGCATTCAAGATGGACCCTAGATTAGTAAAAGATAATCATTTATGTAATTAATCAGCTTGAAGTTGAACTTGACCAAAACCCTAATCATAGACCTAATAAGTGAGTAACATGTTAAACCTAGATAAATGATGGGATATGTTATTAGGAGGTTCCTTGTATTCTAGATGTAATTCGATAGGTTATGAATTTCTAAATCAGCTACAAGGGCTTAAACATTTATATGATCATGATTTTGTTGGTTCAATCTTTATATGTATGTATGACTGTTTACATTAATATATGGACATGTATTACTATATTATCGTACTCAACATTCTCTAACGTTGATCATAACACTTTAAAATATAATATATATCTGGTTTTCTAGATCACTTTGGTCATTTAAGATCCCTCACGTAGAAACATGGTTAGTTAATGGGTTTGATCCTGAAGAACACTCATTGAACCTTCCAACGTTAAGTTTGTCAAAACCCTTATCATACATGATTCACTTGTTATAATGGATTAAAATGAATAATAATAGGTTTTATTTCATATTTATGGTTTTAATGCCATGTACTAAGCACCTTGGGTGTTATACGCTTGTTTCTCGTATGTTTTAGGTTCATAGATGGCTTAGGAGAAGATGGTTTCTGAGCAAGTTATTGGGTTGTACCTTTTTTAAGATCATGTTTTAGTGTACATTATCATATTTATATCATGTACCCTTACATTTTTAATTATAAGTTTGTAATAAATGGTGTTGTAATAATAATATAGTTGTTGAATATTGTCAATTGTGGTTCTATGATTTTACGCTTGTATAATCTTGCTTTGATATTACCATTATAGGGATGGACGCATAGGTTCTTTCTCCATTCACTTTCTAGTCATTTTGAGTTTTTATTTAGGTAACAACAATTTAGATCGTTGTTTCTAACCTTGTCTTGTAAGGAGAAACTATTTCACACTTCATATTTTGTTCTAAGAAACTTTGCTGCCAGATGAGGTAAATTTTAGACTAGTTGTTAAGAAAAATGACAAATCAACCAAAACAATATTTAAAAGAAAAAAGATAGAACAAATTTATTAGTGAACTATGGGTGTAACCATCATCAAAATTTGACCATGATGAAACCATGATCACCTCAAAGATATCAAAATCTAATATCAATATCTTAGGTCTGGAAGTAACGTCCTATGGATGTTAGTATACATAGATGTAATTACATGGAATGCTTACCAAATCCACCTATACAAAAAAATTATTATTAGATGTGTGATAAATTTTCAATATATGATTGCAAAATAATATTATTTAAATTAATTTAATGAGTTAATAAAAGTATACTAATTCTTCATTGTGAGAGGCATGATCATGGGATTTGATCAAAAGAAGGAAAGCATGGAAGTGATGGGGAGTAGTGACAAAGGAGGCAATCATGGTACTGATCCCAAGGTAGGAGGGGACTACAATCAAGGTGAAGAAGACCAAGGAGGAATGAGATGACACAAGGCAATAGAGGATAATAAGATCTAGATGTCATCCCCACAAAGTCATGATGTGACTGTAGAAGTATTGGAGTAGGGTTCATGCTAAACTTCTCGGGCATGAGAGGACATTTAGAAGAGACCCATCATGTTGATAACCATGCCCAAATCATGAAGAAAGGTGTGAACTGGCCGTCGACACATAGAAATAATAAGGCCTAGGAAAACCCTAACCCTTCCTTGAAGATACCAAGTGCATTAGGGGTAGGGTTTAAAGAGGCCAAATTACTTTTAGAAGTGTATTAAGTAGCGTGCATTGACATGAATCATTGAACTACTTCTTGACAACATCTCTACCAAAGATGTTGTAACATACTCGAATCTTGGCAAATAACTTAATTTATCCTTTACTCTAATCAACCTTAAATTATATGAGAGTCAAATATTTTACTCTTACATTATTACAGGGAGTAATTCAATCCAAAAATACATAATATCTTAATAAATAACCTCTTATATAGTGTGACTGATAAATTCATTAGTTAAGACTTAACTATGAGTCCATTATATGAATCCAACAATCAATTAGTGTTAACCATAAATTAGCACTCTAAAATAATTCTATGTCTATTTGATGAAATAAAATAAAGATCTATGAAATAATGTATAAAAACTAAATAAGAAAGGAACTAAATGCATAAAAGAGTATTTCACTAAAAAATGAATAAAAGTAATGACAAAAATTCTACAAAAGTAAAATTGAAGTCAAAATTGAGTTCATAACACCTAGGTGATCTAACATATCAATTTTCATGACAAACATGCATCACTTGCTTTCCCAATTAATTAGAATGAGAAATGTACTCATTAATCTATGTTCAATTGATTTTATTGGTCATATTATATAATAACAAATTAGTTATCATTTCCTACATTTGTGCATCCATCAAGACGAGCCATGAAAAGTGCAAAGGAAAATGACCATTGTAGGTCGCACCCCCTCCTTCAATTTCTTTTCTCCTCTCTTTCCTTCTCTTCTATGCTACATTACCCCCTCTCTTATAACTTATTCTATATATTTCCCTCTCTCTCTCTCGAACCGTTTTCACTGCTAGCCACTATTATTCTCCTTTACCGCTTTATATGTTCCCTTATTCTGCTCAGTATTCCTCGATAGAAGAACCATAAACCCAATCAACTCATCCCTAGTAGAGAACAAACACACATAGGTTGGTGAAGCTTCAGACCACACCATCCTCGCACATGCTCATTAATCTCTCCAACTCTCTTTTTCACTCTGGGTCATGTTTGTGGTCACTCTAAATTTTAGTTGCATCCCCTTTTCCTATTAGGAAAGGAATATGATTTTGGCCCATGCATCCTAGTTGGATTTGGACTTGAGTAGGAGTTGTCTTGTGCTACCAATCCTAGTAGGAGTCAAATCTAAAAGGGAAAGAAGATGGCTTCCTATGTGCAACATGCAGTTGGACTCAGAGTTGGACAAGGATTCCTAGTTGCAACCACAGTCCATGGATTCCTATAAATGGAGGCCCCTAGGGATGTCATTGAATCATCCCACCAGTTGAGGTGTGATCCCTCCAGTTGCTTGTCAGATCCTTCTTGTGGTACAAGAGCCCAACAATAAGACCAACTGAAGGAGCTCTCTTGGTTGAAAAAGAAAGGGTCAACGACTTTGCCTTGGAGCAAAGTAGCGGCTGATAGTCGGTGACACATTAGATGCATTGACAAAGAATCTCTCTTAGTTGATAAGAGAGGGTCAGTGACTTTTCCTTGAAGCAAAGTAGTGATTGGCAGTTATAAACATAGTGTTTACACAGTGGAAACAGTTCAACCCAATCAACAATCACAATGAAATGAAGCACTCCCCTGCAATGATAGTGGCCTCGTGAGGAGATCAAGTAAAGAGGGAGGTTTTGTGCACACTGGGTATGATTCTCTTCTTCCTCATCATTCTTCTCATTTGGGGAGGGCTACCTAGATTTAGAGGTAATTAATACAGGAAGTGTGAGTTGTAATCTTAATTACATAGTGCTTGTTGGCTGGTATTTCCCTGAGGTTTTTCTCTCCTTGTCTTGGGGAGAGTTTTCCACTTTAAATTTGTTGTTTCTTCTCTTGGGTTTATATTCTTGTTGCTAACACTTCTGCAATAATTACTCATCACATCCAGGACTGTATTGGTAAAACATCCCCAACAAGTGGTATTTGAGTGCCGACTACATATACTGGTCCAGATGGGGAAGGATGAAGATGCAACAATGATAAAGTTGACAAGAACAAATTGGTAGATTTTGAAACCCCGAATGGAGGATATTCTCTATTGAAAACAAATGTACGATCTGATAGAGGGACAAAATGCAGAGAGTACATTTAATGCAGATTGGAAGAAATTAAATAGGTTGACTATTGGAATAGTTTAAAAGGGGCCCGACATATCTATGTTCCATCACATCTTAGAAGCAACCAGTGCCAAACATTTGTGGGATAATCTCAAGAAATTATATGAGAAGAATACTTCCACAAATAAAGCTTTCTTGATTAGAAAGATGGTGAACCTCAAGTAGTGAGATGGTACAAGCATCACTGAGCATATGAATAAATTCTAAAACTTTATAAATCAACTAGGATCCATGAAGTTGGTTTTTCATAATGAACTCCAGGATCTACTTCTTCAGGGATCATGACTTCACAGTTGGGAGACGCTCAGAGCGATAGTCAATAATTTTGCATTGGAAGGCAAGTTGACACTTGACTAGATGAACAACAATATACTGAATGAAGACACTCAATGATGAACGTTAGGCGATAGTGATTCAGAGGTGCACTTCAAATATAGAAGAGATGTTGATAGAGAGAGAGATTTCAGAAAATCAATGTGTTGTGGTGAGTCCCAAAACTGTGAGAAGTCTCGTGGTAGATCGAAGTTGAAGATTAATAGAGGGTGCTTCCATTGTGGTAAGCCATGTCATTTAAAAAGGGATTGAAAGGTTTGGGAAAAAAACATGGTTCTGATGCCAAAGACAAGCAAGATGATGACAAGATTATTGCAACAACAATATCATGCTTCACCAATTAAGGAATTCTTCACTTCATACAGGAGCAGATACTTCAGGAGGGTGAACATGGGAAATTCTAGCTTCTCTAGAATTATCAAGATTGGAGACATTTGTGTTAAAACAAGTGTCAGTTTCACACTCACCCTGAAGGATGCTCGTCACGTTCCAGATAGCGGATGAGTTTGATATCTAGTTCATTCTTTGATAGAAAAGGTTATCATCTATATTTTTGTGGTTGGAAATTCATTGTGTCAGACATTGTACAAGACGCAGCTTAAGGTGCTCAAAGGCGGGCATATATATGCAACTAAGGATCACTAGATTGATCTATGGCATAGACAACTAGGGCACATGAGTGAGAAAGGCTTGAAGCCTTTATCAAAGTACAAATTGATTCCTTGTGGCAAGGACACTGGTCCCAGTTCATGTGATGCATGTCAGATAAAAAAGCATTGACGTGTTTCTTTCAAGACAAGATCATAGGTGAAGTCACAACTTCTACAACTAGTTTATTGTGATGGTTGTAGTCCATTTGAGGTAGCTTCACTGGGTGGTAATAGACATTTTTTCACATTCATTGACGATGCATCTAGGAAGGGTGGGCCTACTTGCAAAAGACCAAGGATCATGTCTTTTAGTGTTTTCAAAAATTTGATGCCATGGAGGAGTGGGAGATTGAGAAAAAGCTTAAGTGTCTCTGCATAGACAATAGAGGGGAGTACACCTCAAAGGAGTACTAGTATTACTGTGCACAACATGGAATACGACATTTAATGATAGAGCCTGGCACACCACAACACAACAATACAATTGAGAGGATGAATCATACCATAGTGGAGAAAGTTAGTGTTGTGTGCCTTTCATGGATATAGACATCAACAATTTGTCTATAGATTATGGGACCCTATGAAAATACCATGAGCAGACACAAAGATGTGACATTCTATGAATGTCAAATAGTTGCAGAGCATGAGAGCGATGATTTAGACATTATAGAATCAGGTGACAGTTCCTTTGATGATGAGTATGAGTATGATTCAACTTCTTCATAAGTGCAGTCTTTAGATGATGAACAAGAACATTAGGATTACCCTGAGCAATAGAGTGATAGTACATCAAGTGTTCCAATTCTAGATGCACATATGAGTGATTCAGACTCACAGTCAGAGACTTATGGGTAGAGAGAGCAAGATATTCACCAGGAAGAGTCTTCAAAGCAAACAAATGAGATGGTATGATAGACTCTGTCATCCTTCATCTAGATATCTAGCATCTCAGTATATTCTCCTTACTGGTCATGGGGAGCCAAAGACTTATCATCAGACATAAATTCATGGAGACAGAGCTCAGTGGCATCTCAACATGCCTTCTTTGCAAAATAATGAGACCTATGAGCTTGTGGTGCTTATCAAGGGATAGAGATTACTAAAGTCCAAGTGGGACAACATGATGAAGATAGATGACATAAAAAAGGATATCAGATACAAAGCTAGACTAGTTTTCAAGGGCTTTGGTCAAAGACTAAGGAAGCATCATCAGAAGGTTTCTGAACCTTGTTATAAAAGGTCAGACATAAGGTTTTCATCTAGGGTGGCTCGACTTACCAGTCAGGGGCATCCAACAAATTTCCATGTGTGGGTATGGAGAGAGAAGCAGTGTTGCATGGATACTTCTTCTCAGTTGCTTGGGAATAGAAGGAATTTTGGAGGGACTTCAAAAAGATGGATGAAAACAACAGAGTGATGACATGTCTGAAGACAATGGATCCATCACATGTAGTGATGGGGTCCATAGGCCACTCTAGATGATCATTGAAGACCACGTCTCCCTCATGGGTCAGAGGGGGACATTGTTGGGAAATTAATAGGATTCTAGCCCATGCATCCTAGTTGGATTTGGACTTGAGTAGGAGTTGTATTGTGCTACCATTCTTAATAGGAGTCAAATATAAATGGGAAAGAAGATATCTCCTTATGTGCAACATAGAGTTGGACTTAGAGTTGGACAAGGATTCCTAATTGCAACCACATGCCATGGAGGTCTATAAATAAAGACCCCTAAGGAGGCCATTTAATCATCCCACCAGTTGAGGTGTGATCCCTCCAATTTCTTTTTGGTGCCTTTTGTGGTAGAAATGTTAGAGAACAAGAATAACTGGAGGAGCTCTTTTGGTTGAATAAAAGAGGGTCAACAACATTGCGTTGAAATGAAGTAGCGGCAGACAGTCAATGACACATTGGGTGCATTAGCATAGCATCTCTCGTGGGTGATAAGAGAGAGATAACAACTTTTCTTGAAGTAAAGTAGCGGTTGGCAATTACAGATGCAATGTTGCCATAGCGGAAATGGTCTGACCGAGTCAGCGATCACAACGACATCATGTAGTCCCAAGAAATGATAGTGGCCTCGTAATGAGATCAAATAAAGAGGGAGGTTTTGTACACACTAGGTATGATGTCTTCTTCCTCATCTTTGTTCTTGTGTGGGGAGGGCTACCTAGATTTAGGGGTAAATAAATTTGGGCAGTGTGAGTTGTAATATTAATTACATAGTGATTGTTGGCTGACATTGTGTCGTGGTTTTTCTCTCCTTACCGTTGGGAGAGCTCTCCACGTCAAATCTGGTGTTTCTTCTTTGGGTTTATATGCTTCTCGATAACACTTCCAAAATAAGTTCATATCACATCCAAGACCATATCGGTACACCATCCCCAACATGTCCTCCCTCCTTGTAGTGATCCCTACTTGATGTAGACCACTAGGTCCATCTTCATTGTAGACGTGGACGACCAGAAGCTCCCACTTCCATTAAGCCTTTGGACACATAGAAATTCTTAGAGACCTACACGGGTAGAAAAACTAATGGAGCCACAATCTTTATGACTCAAGCAATGTCCAATCACCAAAGGAACAAGACCACCATCTCATGTATGCTCATGGATCTCTTCCTTGTAACCAACTCCTTAGGTCTTATCTTCCTCTTCCCACTAGCAATGCATTAACAATATTGTAGAACCTTGACTGCCTTTCATGTCAATGAGTCTCCATCCTCGTCATTACCACCATCCAAGACTTACAACCATCTTAGATTTGCAATATATCAATCCTTACAATTAAGAAGAATGTAACGAACTGAATTCCAATGTACATGAAATTCCATCCTATTCATATAGGCATCTTACTTTTCTTCTCTATTTGTCCTTTTTATTAATTTTGTGGAAATTGAGGGACTTGTAGTAAATATGCATGCAAACTTAAGGAGTTAGTGCTCAATTACCACAATTAATATGTTGTTATGAGTTATATTGCAAAATTTGCATAAAGACAAATGGTTGTTGAAATAAAATTAGAAATAAAACTTAATGTAAATACAAGTAGTAAATAAGTATCATAATCACCCCTTTTACCTCTCTCCTCATAAAAAGCAAATTAAGCTTGAAAATGAGGGTATTAACTTAATTGGTGGCCTTTGAATGAATGAGGAAGTATTACCTCATAATTTTCATCCAAAAATGTCAATTGAAAATCTATTTCAAATTAACTTAAATTCTTATACATTAAGTAACACATGAAATACCAATATGGTGGTTAATGGCCAAAAGGTGAAAAAAATGAGATTTAAAGCCATAGGAATATTCTAGACACAATTGTTGACTCATGGTTCAAATTTGGTATCATTTGACCATTGTTTGACCCCTCAAATCATTTTTAAAATGATTGATTAAAGCTTTACGAAGAAATGAATTTGATTTCATTAATTGATGCATTTAAACCTAAGTTTCATGTTTTAATATATTGTCATGCATTACGCTTACCCATGTGAGCCATCCATGGGTTGAGTTTTAATCATTTGGGGTGGGACTCGATCTGATGACTCTAAGGTCATCACCTACCTCCATCTGCAAGTTGTAACTGATGCATAGTGACCCCGATATTCCTCTAATTTGTTCTCACTCCTCAATCAACCAAATGAATTGATTTCTTTGTGATCAAGTTGTTTCTTTGTTTTATGTTCGATTCAATCCCTTACTCACTGGCTATCTTCTCCAGATGATGAAATGCCACCTTGGCCAAACTGGACCCTCTCACCTCTGACTAGCCTAGACCAAACGATACCTCCCAGAGCCAGGACAAGGGATAGAATTAGAACAAGGAGTAGTTGATCATGAGTGAGACTACAATGATGGATAGCTTACAATTGCTAAATCTTGTAGTCTACTTTCGAGTTTATTTTGTAAACTTTTGAAATAAAGCTATGTAATAACATAGGTTTTCTTTCATTGCTACTGTTGATAATTTATTTGTATTTGGTTTATGCTTATTTAAATGGAATTATTATTCATTCATCCCTCATCTTAATTTTTATAAAAAGTATTTTCCATTAAATATAAGTAAGGAGGTGATCTTGCCTCTTTACAGCATGGCATCAGAGCCTGTAGGGTAGCTACTAGGGCATGAAGTTGAAAGTGATGGTGTGTAGAAAGGGTCAGAACGTGGGGGCTGACAATATTTTCCTTCTGATATGGAATTCCTGAAATAGCGTGCCTATAGGTAATAGTAATCTCATCTATTTCTATCAAATACTCCTAGAAATCTTACACTATGACCTTGTCTTTCAAGAGTGGTAACAGGTTTAGAGATGACTCTGACAACTCCAACCACTAGGAGACTCCTGAGATCCTATCACTCTAACTCCTCCAACCTTGACACGTGAGCATGATTTGACTATGTTGCGTCAACTTCTCTCCACAACCTTAGTGGGACAGCTCATTGCTGCTACAACTTCTACCGACAAATCGAAGGAATTCACCATGACTGATTTCATAACGATGCAACCACCATATTTTAAGGGGGAGAATGAGCCCAACATGGTGGTAAAATATGACAACAGGGTGTGAGCCCTAGAATGCACTTTGATGGCATGGCATGTCCTTCTCACCTAAAGGTCCGCTTTGCAGCCTATGTTTAGGATTGGCCAGCCCGCATATGGTGGAATGGAATTTCCAGCACAAGAGGCACTACAGCCATCACCTGGGAACAGTTCCTCAAACTATTTAGAGAGAAGTATTTCTACCTAGCTTATCTAAAGAAGAAGGAAGCTGAATTTTACAGTCTACGATAGGGATGCATGATTGTTTCTAAATACATTTAGTGTTTCCTATTGCTTGAATGCTATGTTGTGGACATGGGAATGGAACGAAGATCAACCATATTTTCGGTGGGACTCAACTATAGTGTGGGATGCAACCTTATTCCCCAACTACCACTTACCTATCAAATAATGGTGGACAAGGCCCTATCTATCGAGTCATACCCCGGATTTCAAACTTTTGGGTCCAGTGGCAACAACAAACGAAAGAGCCCTGAGGGATATCAAGGGAGAGACAGATGCAATAGATGTTCCCAAACTCATCCATTGGGGAAGTGCCCTGCAGGAAATGTGCCACCCCGAAGAGAGGATCGACCTTCCCTGATCTATCATGAGTGTGGCCAAGTCAGTCATCTTTGACCAAATTCTCCTAAGTTTCAGTGAGGACAAGCCCCAACCCAACAATCGCCTCAACGTCAGAATCCTCTGCCACAGAACAACAACAACAACAACAACCACAACAACCAGCAAGGGCATTGACTGCCGATGTAGAGGCGGAACAAAAGGGTATTCACTATAGATGTTGAGGAAGATGGTGAAAGCAATGCGATCATTGAAGGCACTCTACACCTTAACATGCATTTGATTAAAGTACTTTTCAATTATGGATCATCACATACCTTCATATCTACACAATTTTCCTCTATGCTAGAATTAGAATATGAATTTATGGACCATGTATTAGATGTCAAAACCCCTAGTGGTATAATATGCTCATCATATCTAAAACTTCTGACCATGGACCTATGCATCTTGGTTTCCATCAGACATTATTTTATTGGACATGACGACATTTGACATTGTCTTGGGAATGGATTGGCTGAAGAGATATAAAGCAGTCCTATTCTGTGAAGAATCAAAGCCTAGCTTGTTACACCCTGAAGAAGGAATGATGTGTATTAAGGGTAGAAAGTAGTCTTATTCTGTGAAGAATCGAAGGCTAGCTTGTTACACCACTTCCACCATCAAAGCCGAAAAACTCGTCTCGTAAGGGTGTAGGGCATACTTAGCATCTATATTCTCGATGCCACCCCTCCTTCCCTCGACCATATAGAAGTGGTGAAGGATTTTCCTGATGTATTCCCTGAAGAGTTACCTAGGTTGCCTTGAACTCAATCGCGACGTAGAATTCTCCATCAAGCTTGCACCCAAATCTTCTCTAATTTTGAAGCTACCTTATCGCTTAGCACGATTTGAGCTTGTTGAACTGACAAAGCAGCTTCAAGAACTTCTTGACATGGATTTTATTTGCCCAAGCATCTCACCTTGGGGATCCCATGTCATGTTTGTGAATAAGAAAGATGGTTTAATGTGGATGTGTATGGACTATCACATGCTCAACCAAGTCACAGTGAAGAATTGTTATCCACTACCATGCATTGACGATCTCTTTGACCAACTCAAGTCTTCCACTGTCTTTTCAAAGATGGATTTACAAAATGGTTATTATCATATGCGAGCGAAGGATGAAGACATATCAAATACAACCTTTAGAACCATATATGGGCATTATGAATTCTAGGTCATGCCTTTCGGTCTAACTAATGCCCATGTTTCCTTTATGGTCTTGATGAATCTAGTATTCCGTCCTTATCTCGATGAGTTTGTCATGGTATTCATCAATGATGTCTTAATATATTCTGAGTGTAGAAGAACAACATCACGGACATCTGAGACTAGCACTCAATACACTATAAGAGAATCAATTGTATGAACATTTCTAAAAGTGTGAATTCTAGATCAAAGAAGTAATGTTCTTGGGTCATGTAATCTCTTCTGGACATATTCTCCATGACCCTGTGAAGATAGAAGATGTAACCAAGTGAAAGGCTCCAAAAAACCCATCCTAATTTTGTAGTTTCCTCGGTCTAGCAGATTGCTACCAAATATTTATCAAGAATTTCTCAGAGCTAACCCTTGATATGACAAAATTGACTAGAAAAGAAGTCAAGTTAGTTTGGACTCCTAAGTGTGAAGATAGGTTTCATAAGCTGAAGCAAAGCCTGACATATGCACCTGTACTTGCATTACCAATTGAAGGCAAACCCTATGTCATTTTCACTTATGCCTCCAAGCAAGGTTTTGGGTGTGTTCTTATGCAAGAAGGTAAAGTGATTTCCTATGCCTCTCGCTAGTTGAAGCGGAATGAAGAAAACTAGACCACACATGATTTAGAGCTGGAATACATTGTTCATGCTCTAAAAATATAGCGACACTATATCTATGGAGTCAAGTTCGAGGTCTTCCCTAAGCACAAGAATTTGAAGTACCTGTTGACAAAAAAGGACTTGAATCTGAGACAACATAGGTTGGTAGAATATCTTAAGGACTATGACTTGACCAACACATATCATCCCAGTAAAGCCAACATAGTTGTCGATGCCTTAAGTCAGAAGAGAACTGGTACATGTGATGCTATAACATGTTCTATATGGAAGAACATGGAGTATGTTTCTTGTTGGCAACCACAGCCTGTGGAAATTCCAAATGATGAATCTAAAGACAAGTTATGTGTTCACATGGCTAGATTATCCATCACCCCACCATGGATTTCCGATATTGTTGATGCCCAGTTAGAAATTCTTGAGCTAGAAGAAATGAAGACCTTAACCTTGAAGCCACAATCTGAATTCTCTATTGGAGTAGATGGTTCTCTCCGCTATCGACAAATATTGTGGATTCTTGATATCAGTGACTTACGACAGAAAGTTCTGAGCGAAGCTCATGGGTCTAAGTACACAATTCATCCTGGAACGACTAAAATGTACAAGGACATACAACAAAGTTTCTAGTGGAAGAATATGAAGAAGAATATAGCCCTATATGTATCTAGATGTTTGACTTGTCAATAAGTAAAGGTAGAACATGAACAACCTCATGGTCTTCTCCATCCGCTTGAGATTGTAGAATGGAAATGGGTGAAGATAACTATGTATTTCATCACTGGTTTTCCCATGGCCAGGAAGGGTTGTGATGCTGTGTGGGTAGTAATAAATCATTTGACAATGACTGTCCAATTTCTTCCTTTCAAATCCAAATAGAAGGTAGAAGACAAGACACAATTATATGTGGAGTGGATGGTTCATCTTCATGGTGTACCCAAGGTGATAGTATTTGATCGTGACCTGAAATTCACCTCTCGACAATGGGGTCAAATTCAAGAAGAGATGGGAATTGACCTACATTTCAGTACTGTGTACCTCCCACAAACTAGATGGATAGTCTGAAAGAACTACATAGATTCTAGAAGATCTTCTACATACATGTGTTATGGACTGGGGAGGTGCATGGGACAAATGTCTACCATTGGCTAAATTTGCGTACAATAATATCTACCAAGCCAGCATTGGGATGCCTCCATATGAAACCTTATATGGTAGACCTTGTCATTCTCTGTTGCATTGGGATGATGTGGGAGAACACACTCTAGTGATGACTGATAATATGCATATGATGATGAGAAGGTTCAATTGATTAAGAAGCATACGAAAGCCGCACAAGACCGCCAAAAAATGTATGCTGACAAGCATAGGTATGATGTAAGCTTCTTAGTAGGGGACCATGTGTTCCCGAAAGTCAAGCCGATAAGCTCTATCACAAGATCTAAAGTTAAAGGCACACATAGTCCTCATTATGTGGGACCTTTTGAGATCTTGGCTAAGATAGGAGAGTGTGCATATCGTCTAGCTCTTCCTCCTACTTATGACAAGATCCACAACATCGTTCATGTCTCTATGCTAAGGAAGTACGTGAAAGACCCTTCTCATGTGCTCACAATAGAACCTATGGAGATTCATGAGAATCTAACCAACAAGGAGTTACCAGTGAAGATCCTTGACACCCGAGTGAAATAGTTGAAGAACAAAAAGATTGAACTAGTGAAAGTCTGGTGGAAGTATCATGGGTTAGAAGAATCCACATGGGAACTTAGAGACGGCATGATGTGAACTCACCCTTCCCTTTTTCTTTGATATTTTTGGGACAAAAATCTTTTTAACATGTGCAGTGCTATAAGGAACTGAATTCCAATGTACATGAAATTCCATCCTATTCATATAGAAATCTTACTTTTCTTCTATGTTTGTCCTTATTGTTAATTTTTGGAAATCGAGGGACTTGGAGTAAATATGCATGCAAACTTAAGGAGTTAGTGCACAATTACCTCAATTAGTAAGTTGTTAGTAGTTATGTTGCAAAATGTCCTTGAAAACAAAATGGTTGTTGAATAAAATTAGAAATAAAACTTAATGTAAATACAAGTAGTAAATAAGTATCATAATCACCACTCTCTACCTCTCTCCTCATAAAAAGCAAACTAATCTTGAAAATGAGGGTATTAACTTAACTGGTGGACTTTGAATTAATAAAGGAGTATTACCTCATAATTTTTGTCCAAAAATGTTAATAGAAAATCTATTTCAAATTAACTTAAATTCTTAATATTAAGTAACACATTAATGACCAATATGGTGGTTAATGGCCAAAAGGTAAATAAAAACAAGATTTAAAGACATAGGAATATTCTAGACACAATTATGGACTCATGGTTCAAATTTGGGATCACTTGACCATTGTTTGACCCTTCAAATCATTATTAAAAGGATTGATTAATGTTTTACTAAGAAATCAATTCGATTTCATTAATTGACCCATTGAAATTTTGGCTTTTAATATTTTGTCGCACATTACCCTTACCCACATGATCCATCTAAGGGATGAGTTTTGACCATCTAGAGCAGGACTCAATCCGACAACTCTGACGTCATCGCCTACCTCCTGTTGTGAGGTGTAACTAACGCACAGTAACCCCAATCTTCCTTCAATTCATTCTCACTCCTCAATCAACCAAATGAATTGATTTATTCGCCATCAAGTTCATCTTTCCTTTACATTTGATTCAAGCCCTTACTCACCGACTATCTTCCCCAGATGATGAAACACCACCTTGACCAAACTGGACCCTCTCACCTCTGACTAGCCTAGACCAAACGACACCACCCAGAGCCACGACAAGGGTTAGAACCAGAACAAGGACTAGCTGATCAGGAGTGAGACTACCAATATTGTTAGGTTACTATTGCTAGATCATGTAGTATACTTTCTAGTTTCTTTTGCAAACTTTTGAAATAAAGCTATGTAATAGCATAGGTTTTCTTCTACTGCTACTATTGACAATTTATTTTTATTTGGTCCATTCTTATTTAAATGAAATTATTATGCTTGTATCCCTCATCTTAATTTTTATAAAAAGATGAATGTTGTGTATTTTCCTTTAAATTTTAGTAAGGAGGTGATCTCACCTATTTATAGGGAGGAACCTTTTATCACGTTCTCTTGGATATTCAACTCCTATTAGAACCGTAGAAGACAACTTGAAGGGGATTGTGACATCCCCACATTTTCTAAAACTTAATATGATGTGTTACGTCCAAAATGAAACCTCACCCCATCAAGAATCCCAATTTAAACACCACACACTAGGCTAAGAAGAAGAAAATCAGAGGAAGTCAGAAGGAAACAAGAATAGCACATGCACATGAACAATAAACAAACCACAACAAATGTTCGCCATTAAAAATATAATTACATAATGAATTGTTACAACATTTGATATTACATATTGAAAAATTAATTTACATATACATGTACTATCACTAAACAACTAGATCTTAAGACAGAAAGACCACATGTACATTAGATCACCATATAACTATCAACTATTCTAGTTCTTCAAAAGCATAAGTCCACAATATAAACAAAAGTTTACATATGGTACACATCAAACAAATATTCAAGAATATTGTACTGAATATGCCTATGTATCTTTTATATACCTCTAATTACTAACCTTGGAAATAAGATAAAACTAGAACTTTCCAATACTAAAGAAATATACAAAACACATATACTTGCACAAAGATGTTCATTAACAAAAGAGAACACATATTTTAGGCACATTTTCCATTCTAAAATCCATGCATTTACTACCTTAGAGTTGAATGCATTAAGGTCTTTATGATCAACTACCAAAGAGTTGGATCATTTCATAATGTGCTACCAAAGAGTTGAAGTTCTTAGATATAATGGAACAAATGTATTATGTTTCATGTGTTCATAGCAATAAGTATGGAAAACCAAGCAAGATATCATACAAGAATAATCATTTCATCCTATATCATATGCTATTTGTTTACTACACATATAATGAAAGCATATTGTATAATATGCCAAGTAAGAAGTAATGGTGTACCTTGATCATAGATATTCCTAATCATCTCATAATCCTCATGTAAACTCTAACCTTGGTCAAACCCTAATTAAGACAAGACCAAGTATTATCATCAGATTCTAATCATCATAATCCTAGTCTTGTTCATTAGGGTTTGTCTTAGTCACTAAGATATTTCCATTATCACTTGCATTCTTGTCTTGAGATTATCTTACTGATGTTATTTCTAATTATTCTATAGATTAGGATTCATAATTTGAACATTAGGTTCCACATCATTTTGTGCACATATTAACCTTATCTTATATACTTTATTTCAATTAGGGTTTCAAACTATATATATTATGAACCATTATTATATAATCATGAATTGTGTGCATAATATGACTATGTTAGTTTGACCTTGTGTTCCATATACTATTATGAATATATTCTAGAATTTCCAAGATTTATTGATCATACTTGTAATTATTGCATATTAATTAGGGTTATTGGCCCTAATTTTCCAGATGGGGTAAATTACATGATTTCATGCATCAACATCATAATCATTGACCTTAAATGGATTATAAACATGAATATGGATTAACTGACATTTCATCATAATTTTAGGCCATCCTTTGATATTTATTATCCATGAAACAACATTTCACAACATACATGATATCACCGAGACTAGTGCATAAAAATCTTTATATTATTCTTTCATTTTGTTCTAAACATTTTTTTTAGAATTTAGGTACTTTGTCTGTATTTTTTGGTAACCGTGCTAATTTCTATGAATCATCAAACTTATGAGCATTTACTATATTATTTACCTTTTTTTTGGCTAATTGAATGGCTCCACGTGGCTCTAGGGCTAACACAA
Organism: Alisma plantago-aquatica; assembly: GCA_963693085.1. Lineage (NCBI taxonomy): Eukaryota > Viridiplantae > Streptophyta > Magnoliopsida > Alismatales > Alismataceae > Alisma > Alisma plantago-aquatica. The sequence continues at coordinate 762,593,254 of OY856414.1, forward strand.
CTCCCTTGCTTACTATGGGTCGATTCTTTGGTTGAGCTGGTCTGGCTCACTAGTGTATTTGGGGGTTTTCTTGCTGGTCCACTAGCTCTGCACCCATATTTTCTTCTCTCCCTTCCTTTGTGATCTCGCATTTTCTCGCTCGCGTTTGGGTGTCCATGAGTGTTCTTTCTCCTGGGCACGAACTGCCGACGTCGTAGACCAATGCCACTGAGAAATCCCAACAGTTTCATCTTTCACATCACTTATCATCTCATAGGTCACTAGAAGCTCCCCAGTTACTCATTCCTTTCTGCCACCTTCTCTGGATAGCCTCCTCCTTATGGCCCAGAGAGCCCGCCAGTGCAGTTACTGCCATGGCCGACCAAAACAGGGGGAAGACTCCCCTAAGCAGCAATTGTCCAAAAACTCCCACCAGGTAGCATCACCATACCTCTGGGAACATACAAACCCTCCTAATTCTCCACAAATATCATAGATTGTGATATAAAAGCCTCGACTCCTTTCCTTGACTTTGTATATGTCGATGTAGAAACATAGTTTGCTAGATATTGAACCCACACTAGAACCCCTCTTGTTGACTTTGCCAAGTCGCCAGGCTATTCTCCCAACATCATGCCTTCACTGAAACACCTCCTCATATGTTTCCTATCTTCTCTTCCTCGTTGGGCTCTACACTGTAGTGGAGAGCTACCTAGAGGTGGAGACTTGTTCTACTTCCATCATGGTAACCTAAATACAATGACTAGGGGGGTCAATCTTTTGTCCTGACAAGACGAAATCAACTGCTCCTTTAGTCTAACCTCTCGATCCATGATCTACGATGTGGTCAAAGTGGGTCAAGGCCTCATCCTCCTCCTCACATTCTATTTTATGGATGGGGTAGAAGAAAAGTTTGTACTATTGATTATCAATCCAATAGCCCCTATCTCCCTTCCCTTAACTCAAATTGTAGCAATCAACTGGGATAGAAGTGGTTGTTGGATGAAATATCGAGGTTGATGGAAGTGCCAAGCAGTTTTCCCACCAACAAAAGAGAAGTCTAACATTGTTGATTCAAAACATTGGATATACTCAAATACAATAACCAACTTCCCTCAAATTACACATAATTTCATACTTTTCAAACTTAAGTAACATCCTCTTGGAATATCCAATCATCCTGAAACTCTAATCATAGCTTTACTACCTCTCAGGCTACAATCTACTCATATTTCATGATAAAACTTGTCTATTTGACTTGTCAACTAAATTCCTCAAAGGACATTAAATATAAGGATCTTAAACATGATATAAACATCAATCACCATCCAAACCTAACCAAAGCACTTGTAACTCTCAAGATAACTCAATATTCATGAATTCACATATGTCATCGGACATTTAAGGATTCTAAAAGTCCACTTCATCACAGGGATTATTTTAACCTCTTGAAGTCCAATTATCAAAGGACAATCCACATTGAAACATTTGTAAGTCAGTTCTTCATGTAGTTCTTAAGAATTCAGCTAATCAATCAAACTGAGATGATTGGATAAAGGTCATTGTAATTATTATGAAAATATCTTAGTCATTTCTTCTTATATTATGTATAGATAATTATATATATATTAGATTACACAAATGTTATTATAACATTAATTAATTGGTCATGTACAGATATCTATCTTATGGTATATGTATATAAGTTTACTAATGGTAGTAAGTAATAAGTTTTTAATTTTTTGTTTCATAATATCAACCCATGCAAATGCATCAGTCTTGACTCTAGAGGATAGATCATAAATAAAAAGCTTTTACACATAGTTGGTAACCCAAGTCATTTGACTGACACCTTAATGATATAAATTAGCAACTATGTACTACAATAGTTTGTAGTGAGCATGTCCAAAATATCAGTATTATACTTTTGATGAGTTATAAAACCAGGATACACTTATCAATATTAATACAATTAGTGGTAGTGTGCAACACAAATTAATATAAAGAGTATACCTAGATAAGTTGATTGGGTTAAGGATTAAAATTTATTAGATGGTACTTTTACAAGATTATATGTAGATAACATTATTATACATGGACACATTAGTTCGACTCTATATGAATATACTATATTTTCATATACAAAAATAGAATAGGGTTTTTTTAATTACGCCAGGAGGTTTTCTATTCACCTCACCCTCCTCATGTGAGCAAAAAATAATCAAATACATCTCCTGCTGAAAATCACAGGTATACCCAACACCAAGAACCAAGACAACACACATTCACAAACACAAGCCGATCAACACCCAAACACACACACACACACAAAAACCATCAAAACAACTCCCGAAGCAACTCACCACACCCTTCTCATGAGAGACACCCGTCAGGGGTGTTTGAACTGCATCACCACATATGGAGTATGCTTCTTCTCTAGATCAACCATTCCACGAATCATAGGAGGCGTTCTTCTTATATCAGATATCACCATCGGCTCATAACTATTGATACCCCACTTACCAATCTCCCTGGGAATTGAATTGAGAACCCTATGAACCAGCGATCCCACAATGCCTTCCTCCTCCATGATGCCCCTGAACTCCTTGACAACACGGAGCAACCTCCAGGGGACTCTAGCTATGCCCCATAAGGTGTGGTAGGTACTGTCATCATCTATCTCAATGACTGCTATCCTCAAGCACTGGTTCTCTACAAATTTCAGACCCACAGCACATGCATGAAGAAAGGAAGTAGAATGGTCATCAGCTGTAAGCCAAGCTCTAGTAATCTAACACACAGTTGCGTGATGGTTTCTAATGATACTAGCCATCCACCACCTCTTACATCCATTAGGGTCTTTACTTCTACCAATCATCACATTCATCTTTAGGGAGTTGATATCAGGGTTTGTCCACTTCAGGAGCTTCACTTCTCTAAGCACATAGTTAGGATCTTCAATACCGTAACTAATGAGTCTACTATGCTCTTCTGGTTTCGCAAAGACTCGGAACCACTTCTTCTTCATCATAGAGTCCAGTTGCGCAGTCATGCAAAATAGAATAGGCTTGTATTTATATACATATCAAAATATAAGTCTAATGTTTGACCAATACACATATATATATTTGTATGTCTTATTAAACTCTTGGTATTTCTATTAATGGTATTTTAATAGATAAAATCTAATTACAACCTTCACCCAATATACTGGAATTTCTTCATTTTGGAAAAACCCAACACGACATTAGGCATTCTATACTAGGGTTAGTTAAAATTGAAAATATGAACTAGTAGTTGTGATATAATGTTGGTATAATGTTTTTTCATTGACATCAAAGGACAAATGATCAATTTCAACCCTAGAGATGGTTAGTTTTTTAAGATCAAGTATCTGAATATCAATTTACTTTGAGAATTTATACAATTTGACATAAACCTTTCCATAATGACACATTTCTTGAGATTAGTTCTTATTATTTGCAAATTTTGCCTTTCATGTGACAATCCTTTCAATTATCCTATAACAATGTTTATTATTGTTATATTGGGTTTTGTAACCCCCTTCCATGTCAGTCATGTACTCAAGTCTTTCCTTCTATTTTTCATGCGGCTTTAGACTAATTTAACTAATGTAGATTCTTTTCCATAACCATACTTTTTCTATAAGGGCGTGCTTTTCCATCCAAGGTGTGCTATTCCACCTTTTTTTGATAGATACAAGAGTGCGCTTTTCCTCCCGGACCTACTATTCCACATCCCTATTTTATGCCACTGATCCTTGGTGTCTTGGCCCCTACATTGTTTTTATTCTAAATCATCTACATGCATTTTTTATTGTATGTTTGATTCATGGAAAGACACTTTGTGAACTTTCTTATCATTTTTAATGCCTCATTATTTGTTGTTCATTCTTTTGATTAATTCTCTTGGAGTATACCTATATGGTGATATCCCCATCTTTTTTTGGGAAAACCTCTAATCATATTTGCAAACCATAGTAATGGAAAGTATTGATTATATGCCCATACTCACATGTGTTCTCATTCATACATGTTTTTGTTCTTTAATGGGTGTTTCTTCACAAACCTACCCAGGTCTAGGTCTTTAAAGAAAATGGACTCAAGAAGATCACATATAGTAAGAACATGGACTTAAGGATAGCTTGTACTGGATGGTTTCTCTCTGCACCTAGGCTCATGTGAGATTAATTATACACATTGGTTGTAGTATGACCTTTTATGTTGAGGAACAATTTTATGTGATATAAATTGTAACTTTGTAATAGTTTTTTCTTATTCTTATAAATTATATGATCTATAAATTATATACCATTAGAGAAAGAATTAAATTCCTCCTTCACTCATGTTTTTGGAACATGATGGTTGTATCTCTCAATTTAGTGAAGAGTGGGTCCCCTCTCGGGTCCCACCCTTTATAATATGGTATCAGAGCCTAAGTAGTTGATTACTTGACTATTTTAAGTTATCCCATGTAGTTCTTTTATTATGTAGTTAAAGAACCCTATATAAGTTGGCATGACTAATGATTGAGTCATGGAATCTAAACATGGGTGTCAATCCTTGACAAGTCTTGTCATTCCACACCCCAAACTGACAAATAGGTTGAGCCTTGGTCTTTAGGAACCCAAACTACCCTACCCACTTTATGGAGATGGAAATATAACCCTGTTGGAGTTGAATCTTGTTTCATTCATCTGTAAGGAAGTCATCCTAAGAATTATGAATTGTAGGTTGATTTGAACACGCATATCGAGGATCAACTCTAGTTCACACTTTAAACCCTTCCATTTGTTTTCTACCATGCCTCACCTACAACTACTTTAGGGTGTTGAGCATGCATGGATGGCAAAACCCTGATACTGGTTTTAAATGTAAAATTCTCCTTTGATACTAAGTTATGACCTGAACTATCTTCTCTACGGAGAGGAATGGCTTGTCTTCATTAGGGATTATCTCAACATATCTTTGTTGAATGCCTTCAATCTAAGGATTGGACATCATCCTCAAAGAGCTTGAGATGCCTCACTCATGAGTATCGGTGGACAAAAGCTATTGGTTCATTTAAATACTATTAGGATTGAACCTCTCACTTTGCAATAGTACAACTAGATTATCTTGTGAGTGAGATGGTGGGTAGTCTTACTATAGAGTTCACATTGTCTTGTGATGACACCATGGTAGTAAATAATCAGGTGAACAAGGAACCCTAATTTCTCCCTATATTGGTCAGACGATCATATGCTTCCCCGATGACTCAAAATGAAGTTTTATAATTTTGGCATAGTTGGTGTGAGGATTAATGGATAATGGGATCTAGTAGAATCTAGTAGAAGTTCATCGTGTGAAAAGAAACCCTTCCCCCTCCATAAGTATGATCTGAGATGATTTTGGTATAACCTTCTAGATGTTGAATAGTTAGACCCTTTAGTGGAATGAACTAATGATACGTGAATTGATGGATAGTGGTTGACTTGGTTTTTTGATAAATTTTGGTGCCAATTGGTTTGATTAACACATGAACCATTTTTCATCATAAAAATATTTTCATTGTTATACTATATATGTGCTAAAATAAAATATATTTGGATTTCATTGATGGTTTCATGAACCAAGACACCAATACATGAAGTTTTAATTAAGAAAGAAACCCCTCAGTGAGACACCCTTAATTTGTTAGGTCAAACCTAAAACCCTAGGCCTATGATCTAAGTAATGATTTAGAATTTTGGATATATATGTTTTAGTTGATCTCCCCCCACCTTGGCCCTTTGACTTTTTAGTTATATGATAGGTTAACCCTTTTATGTGTGGAGTCTTCTACCTTAGTATCTCAATAGAGTGATTTGACTCTAGTATTGACTAAATTTGATAATGAATGAACTAGGATACCCTTGAAGAAATATCATCAATGAATATCACATAGGTACAACTACTCCCTAAGTATGGTAATTAAACTTTTCCATGGGGATATCATAGGTAAGTAATCGGGTAAATTAGTATGCACCAAAAATAAATTTATACTTTGATTGATGCTAGATATATTAATGGACTAGACTAGGTATGTGTAAGTTTCAGGGATAAAATACATTTAAGAGGTGGAGTGTTGTAACATACATGAAGTTGGGTATATAACTTAATTTCCCCTTTAATAGGGTTCACCTTTAATCATATGAGAGTCAAATTATTTTCCTTGAAATATATTAAATGGGAGTAATGAGATCCATGAAAATATAATGTCTTAACGAATAAACTCTTCTATAAGGTTAATGATAAACTAATAAATTAAGTCATAATTATGAGTCAATTATATGAATCTAACAATCAATTAGTGTTGACATAAATTAGCACTTTTAAAACACTCTACATATATTTTATTAAAGAAAATAAAGAGTTATGAAATAATGTATCAAAACTATGTTCAAAAGTCATCAAATATATAAAGAATTATTTTACCTACAAATTAATAAATGTAATGTCAAACATTGTAAAAAAGTAAAGTTGAAGTTGAAGTTGAGTTCTTCACACCGAGGTCAAAATACAAGTCAATTTTTATGACAAATTGACGTCAATTTGTATCCCAATTAATGAGTAAGAGAAAGAGATTTATTAACCTTTGTTTAATTTATTTAATTGGTAAAAACATAAAATTATGATTCTTACCAGATATAATGCACCATAAATTAATTATAATCCTCCTCATCCACACATCCATCACGTTGAAACACAAAATGTGCCATGGCTAAAGACCATCGTTGGTCATTACCTCCCTTCCATTTTTCTTCTTGTATCTTTCCTTCTCTTCTATGCTACCCTTCCTCTCTATTTTATATTCTTGTTTATCTTTTTCTCTATCATAAACCCTATCCTCCATTGGTCACTCTTGTTCCACTTCACCTCTTCCTTTATCTATTCCCTTCTTCCTGTTTGTCTTCCTCAATAGTAGAATAGTAAACTCAACCAACTCGTATCCAACAAAGAAGGGAAACACCAAGACGGAGAACCCACCAACCCCACAATCCACGCACACACTCTCACATATCTCCATCTCCCTTCATTACCCCAATGGTACCCAAAAACCCTAGAGCCACTATTAGCTATCTTCTCTACTCAGGGTCATGTTTGTAGTAGAGAGTTGTACCTCTATAATTGGCAATTGAGAATGGTGTTGCATATTTGTGGAGAGTGAAGATTAATGCAGCCCTAGATGCCTACATCATCCCCTATTCCTCACTCCTTGTAGTGATGCCCTACATGATAGTAACCACTATGGTCATCTTCAGGGTAGACCTAGTTGACCATAACCTCCCACCTCTATTAATACCCTTTGATGCACCAAATTTCTTGGCTAGTTGCTAAGGCAGAAAGACGGATGGAGCCACAATCTTTGACTAAAGGCGTGTCCAGCCAAAAATGGAACAATGATATTGTATCTTGTATGGTTTACATCTCTCATGAAGCTTTTACTTACAACCACCTCCTCACCTCACCTCCTCCAATTCCCACATGCAATGCATGATCGATACTAAAAGAACCCTGGCTTCCTTTGATGTCATTGAGTCTCCTTCCTCATCATCACCACCATCCAAGACTTACATCCACCTTATCCTTGCATTATATTAGGCATTATAGTTAAGGAGATGATTCTTCTTATCATTTTCAATTGGAGATTGAAATCCTATTGGAACCGTATCAAAAAACATGAAGGGGCATGTCCCAACCTCTTGAAGACCGACTACCAAATGCCAGACTAGATTGAAGCATCCATAAATATGTTCTTCATGTAGTTATTAAGAATTCAACTAATCAAGCAAATTGAAATGATTGGATAAAGGTATTCATAGTTATTATTAAAATGTCTTAGTTTTTTATCCTTATATATATGTATATATTATATTTCATAAGCATGATCACAACCTAAATTAATTCATCATGTACAAAAATGTATCTTATGATATACGCATATATGTTTATACATTATAGTAAGTAATTAATTAATGATTTTTGGTTTCGTAATATCAATAATAAAGATGCACTACTCTATAGTGTAGATAAAAGGAATTTACACATAATTTATAAAGATGCATTAGGTTGAGAGGGCGAATGATCAATTTCACCCAAAGACAAAGGGTTAGTTGTGAAGACCAGGCATCTTCAATCTTTATTTTAATATGGGCATTTATTCGGATTTGACATAAACCTTCCCATAATGAGTTATGTCTTGACATTACTTCTTCTTATTTGAAAATTATGCCTTTCATGTGACAATCCTTTCAAATATTCTGAAAATATGTTTACAGTTGTAATATTGGATTTGTAACCCCCTACCATGTGAGTGATGGATGTCAGTCTTGACTTCCATTATTGTATGTGGTTTTAGACTAATTTAACTAATGTATACGCTTTTTCATAACCATGCTTTTTATATAAGGACATGATTTTAATTTGGGATGCGCTATTCCACCCTTAATAGATACATTGGTATGCCTTTCCACCATGGTGTACTATTCCTCCATCCCTATTTGTTAGGGCAATAATAATTGGTGTCTTGGCCCTATTATAGTTATTTTTAGTCTGCATCATCTACATGCATTTTAGTGTATAAATTGATTTATGGACAGACACTTCATGAAATGATGTTATTTTATTAATGCTTCATTCTTTTTTATGTTCATTATTTTGTTTACTTCTTTAAGAGCTTACCTAAATGATAATAGCCCATCATTTTCTTGGGAATGCCCCTTTTGTTACTTGCAAAACATGATAATGCTCAAATATTGATTACATTCTCATACTCAAAATTGTTCTGACGCATACTTCTTTTCCTTCTTCATAGGGTGTTGTATCCAAACCCACCTAGTCTAGGAGCTTAAGAGAGAATGAACTCAAGAAGATCAGATACAATACATGCACTTAAGGGTAACTTGGAATGAAGGGGTTTTCCTCTGTATCTGCACTCATGTGATAGTAGTTGTTCACATTTTGGTTATAATGTTACATTTTATGTAGAGGAACAATTGTACATGATATAAGATGTAACTTTGTAAAAAATTTGTTTCCACTACTTACAAAATTTATGCTATGTGAGGTATATACAATCTAAGAAATAATGCAATTCATCATTTCATTATTTTTTTGGACTAGGATGGTTTTATATCTCAATTTAGTGAAGAGTGGATCCCCTATCGGGTCCCACTCTTCAAAGATTTAACCCTAGGTTAGGTGGGGTGGGGTTGATGTAACACCCAAACACACACACACACAAAAAAACCATCAAAACAACTCCCGAAGCAACTCACCACACCCTTCTCATGAGAGACACCCGTCAGGGGTGTTTGAACTGCATCACCACATACGGAGTATGCTTCTTCTCTAGATCAACCATTCCACAAATCATAGGAGGCGTTCTTCTTATATCAGATATCACCATCGACTCATAACTATTGATACCCCACTTACCAATCTCCATGGGAATTGAATTGAGAACCCTATGAACTAGTGATCCCACAATGCCTTCCTCCTCCATGATGCCCCTCAACTCCTTGACAACACGGAGCAACCTCCAGGGGACGCTAGTTATGCCCCATAAGGTGTGGTAGGTACTGTCATCATCTATCTCAATGACTGCTATCCTCAAGCACTGGTTCTCTACAAATTTCAGACCCACAGCACATGCATGAAGAAAGGCAGTAGAATGGTCATCAGCTATAAGCCAAGCTCTAGTAATCTAACACACAGTTGCGTGATGGTTTCTAATGATACTAGCCATCCACCACCTCTTACATCCATTAGGGTCTTTACTTCTACCAATCATCACATTCATCTTTAGGGAGTTGATATCAGGGTTTGTCCACTTCAGGAGCTTCACTTCTCTAAGCACATAGTTAGGATCTTCAATACCGTAACTAATGAGTCTACTATGCTCTTCTGGTTTCGCAAAGACTCTGAACCACTTCTTCTTCATCATAGAATTCAGCTGCGCAGTCATGCAAAATAGAATAGGCTTGTATTTATATACATATCAAAATATAAGTCTAATGTTTGACCAATACACATATATATATTTGTATGTCTTATTAAACTCTTGGTATTTCTATTAATGGTATTTTAATAGATAAAAGCTAATTACAACCTTCACCCAATATACTGGAATTTCTTCATTTTGGAAAAACCCAACACGACATTAGGCATTCTATACTAGGGTTAGTTAAAATTGAAAATATGAACTAGTAGTTGTGATCTAATGTTGGTATAATGTTTTTTCATTGACATCAAAGGACAAATGATCAATTTCAACCCTAGAGATGGTTAGTTTTTTAAGATCAAGTATCTGAATATCAATTTACTTTGAGAATTTATACAATTTGACATAAACCTTTCCATAATGACACATTTCTTGAGATTAGTTCTTATTATTTGCAAATTTTTCCTTTCATGTGACAATCCTTTCAATTATCCTATAACAATGTTTATTATTGTTATATTGGGTTTTGTAACCCCCTTCCATGTCAGTCATGTACTCAAGTCTTTCCTTCTATTTTTCATGCGGCTTTAGACTAATTTAACTAATGTAGATTCTTTTCCATAACCATACTTTTTCTATAAGGGCGTGCTTTTCCATCCAAGGTGTGCTATTCCACCTTTTTTTGATAGATACAAGAGTGCGCTTTTCCTCCCGGACCTACTATTCCACATCCCTATTTTATGCCACTGATCCTTGGTGTCTTGGCCCCTACATTTTTTTTATTCTAAATCATCTACATGCATTATTTATTGTATGTTTGATTCATGGAAAGACACTTTGTGAACTTTCTTATCATTTTTAATGCCTCATTATTTTGTTGTTCATTCTTTTGATTAATTCTCTTGGAGTATACCTATATGGTGATATCCCCATCTTTTTTTGAGAAATCCTCTAATCATATTTGCAAACCATAGTAATGGAAAGTATTGATTATATGCCCATACTCACATGTGTTCTCATTCATACATGTTTTTGTTCATTAATGGGTGTTTCTTCACAAACTTACCCAGGTCTAGGTCTTTAAAGAACATGGACTCAAGAAGATCACATATAGTAAGAACATGGACTTAAGGATAGCTTGTACTGGATGGTTTCTCTCTGCACCTAGGCTCATGTGAGATTAATTATACACATTGGTTGTAGTATGACCTTTTATGTTGAGGAACAATTTTATGTGATATAAATTGTAACTTTGTAATAGTTTTTTCTTATTCTTATAAATTATATGATCTATAAATTATATACCATTAGAGAAATAAATAAATTCCTTCTTCACTCATGTTTTTGGAACATGATGGTTGTATCTCTCAATTTAGTGAAGAGTGGGTCCCCTCTCGGGTCCCACCCTTTATAATATGGTATCAGAGCCTAAGTAGTTGATTACTTGACTATTTTAAGTTATCCCATGTAGTTCTTTTATTATGTAGTTAAAGAACCCTATATAAGTTGGCATGACTAATGATTGAGTCATGGAATCTAAACATGGGTGTCAATCCTTGACAAGTCTTGTCATTCCACACCCCAAACTGACAAATAGGTTGAGCCTTGGTCTTTAGGAACCCAAACTACCCTACCCACTTTATGGAGATGGAAATATAACCCTGTTGGAGTTGAATCTTGTTTCATTCATCTGTAAGGAAGTCATCCTACGAATTATGAATTGTAGGTGGATTTGAACACGCATATCGAGGATCAACTCTAGTTCACACTTTAAACCCTTCCATTTGTTTTCTACCATGCCTCACCTACAACAACTTTAGGGTGTTGAGCATGCATGGATGGCAAAACCCTGATACTGGTTTTAAATGTAAAATTCTCCTTTGATACTAAGTTATGACCTGAACTATCTTCTCTACGGAGAGGAATGGCTTGTCTTCATTAGGGATTATCTCAACATATCTTTGTTGAATGCCTTCAATCTAAGGATTGGACATCATCCTCAAAGAGCTTGAGATGCCTCACTCATGAGTATCGATGGACAAAAGCTATTGGTTCATTTAAATACTATTAGGATTGAACCTCTCACTTTGCAATAGTACAACTAGATTATCTTGTGAGTGAGATGGTGGGTAGTCTTACTATAGAGTTCACATTGTCTTGTGATGACACCATGGTAGTAAATAATCAGGTGAACAAGGAACCCTAATTTCTCCCTATATTGGTCAGACGATCATATGCCTCCCCGATGACTCAAAATGAAGTTTTATAATTTTGGCATAGTTGGTGTGAGGATTAATGGATAATGGGCTCTAGTAGAATCTAGTAGAAGTTCATCGTGTGAATAGAAACCCTTCCCCCTCCATAAGTATGATCTGAGATGATTTTGGTATAACCTTCTAGATGTTGAATAGTTAGACCCTTTAGTGGAATGAACTAATGATACGTGAATTGATGGATAGTGGTTGACTTGGTTTTTCGATCAATTTTGGTGCCAATTGGTTTGATTAACACATGAACCATTTTTCATCATAAAAATATTTTCATTGTTATACTATATATGAGCTAAAATAAAATATATTTGGATTTCATTGATGGTTTCATGAACCAAGACACCAATACATGAAGTTTTAATTAAGAAAGAAACCCCTCACTGAGACACCCTTAATTTGTTAGGTCAAACCTAAAACCCTAGGCCTATGATCTAAGTAATGATTTAGAATTTTGGATATATATGTTTTAGTTGATCTCCCCCCACCTTGGCCCTTTGACTTTTTAGTTATATGATAGGTTAACCCTTTTATGTGTGGAGTCTTCTACCTTAGTATCTCAATAGAGTGATTTGACTCTAGTATTGACGAAATTTGATAATGAATGAACTAGGATACCCTTGAAGAAATATCATCAATGAATATCACATAGGTACAACTACTCCCTAAGTATGGTAATTAAACTTTTCCATGGGGATATCATAGGTAAGTAATCGGGTAAATTAGTATGCACCAAAAATAAATTTATACTTTGATTGATGCTAGATATATTAATGGACTAGACTAGGTATGTGTGAGTTTCAGGGATAAAATACATTTAAGAGGTGGAGTGTTGTAACATACATGAAATTGGGTATATAACTTAATTTCCCCTTTAATAGGGTTCACCTTTAATCATATGAGAGTCAAATTGTTTTCCTTGAAATATATTAAATGGGAGTAATGAGATCCATGAAAATATAATGTCTTAACGAATAAACTCTTCTATAAGGTTAATGATAAACTAATAAATTAAGTCATAATTATGAGTCAATTATATGAATCTAACAATCAATTAGTGTTGACATAAATTAGCACTTTTAAAACACTCTACATATATTTTATTAAAGAAAATAAAGAGTTATGAAATAATGTATCAAAACTATGTTTAAAAGTCATCAAATATATAAAGAATTATTTTACCTACAAATTAATAAATGTAATGTCAAACATTGTAAAAAAGTAAAGTTGAAGTTGAAGTTGAGTTCTTCACACCGAGGTCAAAATACAAGTCAATTTTTATGACAAATTGACGTCAATTTGTATTCCAATTAATGAGTAAGAGAAAGAGATTTATTAACCTTTGTTTAATTTATTTAATTGGTAAAAACATAAAATTATGATTCTTACCACATATAATGCACCATAAATTAATTATTATCCTCCTCATCGACACATCCATCACGTTGAAACACAAAATGTGCCATGGCTAAAGACCATCGTAGGTCATTACCTCCCTTCCATTTTTCTTCTTGTATCTTTCCTTCTCTTCTATGCTACCCTTCCTCTCTATTTTATATTCTTGTTTATCTTTTTCTCTATCATAAACCCTATCCTCCATTGGTCACTCTTGTTCCACTTCACCTCTTCCTTTATCTATTCCCTTCTTCCTGTTTGTCTTCCTCAACAGTAGAATAGTAAACTCAACCAACTCGTATCCAACAAAGAAGGGAAACACCAAGACGGAGAACCCACCAACCCCACAATCCACGCACACACTCTCACATATCTCCATCTCCCTTCATTACCCCAATGGTACCCAAAAACCCTAGAGCCACTATTAGCTATCTTCTCTACTCAGGGTCATGTTTGTAGTAGAGAGTTGTACCTCTATAATTGGCAATTGAGAATGGTGTTGCATATTTGTGGAGAGTGAAGATTAATGCAGCCCTAGATGCCTACATCATCCCCTATTCCTCACTCCTTGTAGTGATGCCCTACATGATAGTAACCACTATGGTCATCTTCAGGGTAGACCTAGTTGACAATAACCTCCCACCTCTATTAATACCCTTTGATGCACCAAATTTCTTGGCTAGTTGCTAAGGCAGAAAGACGGATGGAGCCACAATCTTTGACTAAAGGCATGTCCAGCCAAAAAGGGAACAATGAGATTGTATCTTGTATGGTTTACATCTCTCATGAAGCTTTTACTTACAACCACCTCCTCACCTCACCTCCTCCAATTCCCACATGCAATGCATGATCGATACTAAAAGAACCCTGGCTTCCTTTGATGTCATTGAGTCTCCTTCCTCATCATCACCACCATCCAAGACTTACATCCACCTTATCCTTGCATTATATTAGGCATTATAGTTAAGGAGAGGATTCTTCTTATCATTTTCAATTGGAGATTGAAATCCTATTGGAACCGTATCAAAAAACATGAAGGGGAATGTCCCAACCTCTTGAAGACCAACTACCAAATGCCAGACTAGATTGAAGCATCCATAAATATGTTCTTCATGTAGTTATTAAGAATTCAACTAATCAAGCAAATTGAAATGATTGGATAAAGGTATTCATAGTTATTATTAAAATGTCTTATTTTTTTATCCTTATATATATGTATATATTATATTTCATAAGCATGATCACAACCTAAATTAATTCATCATGTACAAAAATGTATCTTATGATATATGCATATATGTTTATACATTATAGTAAGTAATTAATTTATGATTTTTGGTTTCGTAATATCAATAATAAAGATGCACTACTCTAGAGTGTAGATAAAAGGAATTTACACATAATTTATAAAGATGCATTAGGTTGAGAGGGCGAATGATCAATTTCACCCAAAGACAAAGGGTTAGTTGTGAAGACCAGGCATGTTCAATCTTTATTTTAATATGGGCATTTATTCGGATTTGACATAAACCTTCCTATAATGAGTTATGTCTTGACATTACTTCTTCTTATTTGAAAATTATGCCTTTCATGTGACAATCCTTTCAAATATTCTGAAAATATGTTTACAGTTGTAATATTGGATTTGTAACCCCCTACCATGTGAGTGATGGATGTCGGTCTTGACTTCCATTATTGTATGTGGTTTTAGACTAAGTTAACTAATGTATACGCTTTTTCATAACCATGCTTTTTATATAAGGACATGATTTTAATTTGGGGTGCGCTATTCCACCCTTAATAGATACATTGGTATGCCTTTCCACCATGGTGTACTATTCCTCCATCCCTATTTGTTAGGGCAATAATAATTGGTGTCTTGGCCCTATTATAGTTATTTTTAGTCTGCATCATCTACATGCATTTTAGTGTATAAATTGATTTATGGACAGACACTTCATGAAATGATGTTATTTTATTAATGCTTCATTCTTTTTTATGTTCATTATTTTGTTTACTTCTTTAAGAGCTTACCTAAATGATAATAGCCCATCATTTTCTTGGGAATGCCCCTTTTGTTACTTGCAAAACATGATAATGCTCAAATATTGATTACATTCTCATACTCAAAATTGTTCTGACGCATACTTCTTTTCCTTCTTCATAGGGTGTTGTATCCAAACCCACCTAGTCTAGGAGCTTTAGAGAGAATGAACTCAAGAAGATCAGATACAATACATGCACTTAAGGGTAACTTGGAATGAAGGGGTTTTCCTTTGTATCTGCACTCATGTGATAGTAGTTGTTCACATTTTGGTTATAATGTTACATTTTGTGTAGAGGAACAATTGTACATGATATAAGATGTAACTTTGTAAAAATTTTGTTTCCACTACTTACAAAATTTATGCTATGTGAGGTATATACAATCTAATAAATAATGAAATTCATCATTTCATTATTTTTTTGGACTAGGATGGTTTTATATCTCAATTTAGTGAAGAGTGGATCCCCTATCGGGTCCCACTCTTCCATCTGGCAGAGATGGAAGGAATATGACACCATGTGATAGGTTGATGTAACGTCCTAGGATTTGAGGGCTCAAATAGAATGATCTTAAAAGGAATCATTCGACTACTCATATCACCAAGGTGCCTCTCTTATTTATGGATCCCATTACTAAAGAACTTTGTGATTAAGTGTTCTTATCCTATAGTAGTACTAGAATGGGTGACCAGTCAAAAATTTTATCCTAGCTTGCATTGTGAGTGAGGACAAGGAGCACAATTAAGTCTAGTAGTGATTTGTGGGATCGGTCATCATTCTTGAAACTTTATTAGAGGCTTGGGAAGTGGGCCCAAGAATTAAAAATGGTATCATATCCATATCCCCTCTATTAGGTGGGGTGGGGTTAAGCATGCTTAGCACAAAGTAGTACTAGGATGGGAGACCAGTCAATAAGTTTATCCTGGCTTGCACGTGAGTGAGGACAAAGTGTAATTAAGGCTAGTGATGGCTAGTGGAGCATGTCATTATTCTTAAAACTCTAGTAGAGCCTTCGGAAATGGGCTTGGTCATTATGGTTGTGCTCTTATGGAAGATCATCGGTAGATTCAATATGTATACATTAAATTTGGGGCATGTTATTGTTCAATTCTCTTTCCCATGAAACTATAAAACAACCTTAATTGGTGGAATGTGGAAGCTATTTGGTTGTAATGTGGTTGTTTGGTAGTGGTATCTGATGTTTATTCTTTCTAAAAGATACCTTGAACTTATTGTATCTTAGGTTCATATACTTAATCTCCCCTTACATTTATATGTGCCAACCATGTTTAGATACATAGGGTTTTCTCTAGGTAGCCTGATAAATGTAGATTCCCCTCACAACTAGTCAAAGGAGAAGTAAATTTTCTAGGTTGTCATTGGTGATAGACACAACCCGCGTGTTAATACCACCTTATTCTAATTTATGAAATAAAATATGAAGTTGAGATGAGGGTTTCCCATGGGAATTGTAACATGTGTAAAGAAATGACATACCTCAACAAACTATTAAGACTAGTTCCAAGGTTTTTTCATCCTCTTCCTATTACTATAATATTTTTGACCTTTAATGTCACTTTTCCTGACGTCGATTGCACTAAAAACTGCCGCTAGATACAAAACAATGTCATTTGTTTAAAACATTACCATATATGAAGTCCATCCAGAATTAAGAAAAGCCATGGGTACTACTTTTTCATTAACGTTGGTTGTATTAAAAAAATATAGATGTCTAAAGTAACCCACGAAATACATTTTTTTGGGGGGAAATACTTGCCTCCAAAAATTTTAAGATGGGCGTTGGTTTTTGCTGAACCGACAACATTATTGCACATAAAATTTTTTGCCACCAAAATACATGTAGTGTCAGTTTCTTCTCCATAAAAGTAAAATTAATTCACATGAAAACTGTAACAATTTACACAATCTTTGTCAGTTTTATGTCAACAAACTGATGTCTTAGTGTTCGCTCCATGTTCGTTCAAAATAATTGCCCCCCCCCCCCAAATTGCACTCTAGTATCAATTTTTTCATATACAACCAAAGACAATTTCCATTACTGAGGACAATTTTTTCATTCAAATTATGACCTCTTGTATCGGTTTTTTGGATAAACTGACGTTTAAGGCACTATGTGTGGTGTGGTATTTGGTATGTAACCGACAACTTTTGCCATTATTCAGGCCGATTTTTGCATTTGAGTAAAGGCCTCTTGCATCATTTTTTTAGGATAAACCAATGTTCAAGTGGCTATGTGTGGTGTCGATTTACTCATCCAACTGATGAATGAAGACTTAGTTGTCAGTTTTTTTATAAAATCGATGACTTGGTCCCACTTAAGACCTACAAAATTTATTTTCCCTTCCCACATTCACTATTTCATTATTTGTGCTAGCTCCGACGATTCCTCCATGGTTGTCGCCACTGCTCTGCTCAAGTTGTTGTGTAGTCTCCATTGTCCCTAATTTTCTCACCAATGCCACCACTAGAGCTCATCATCACTATTGGAGCTTGATGTCACCGCTGGAGCTTGCCACCATCATTGTTGGAGCTCGCCACCACCACTGGAGCTAGTCATTGTTTCCACTAGAGCTAGCCATCGTCCTCGTTATCGCCGACATCACCTATTTGGTTTCCATCACCTCTTTGGAGAAATCTAATAAGGTAAGTGCCCTACATTCATAAGCTTCTTCCTAATTATAAGCCTCTTGGTATTTCCACCCTCAAGTTATGGCTACCATTCTTCATTTTTCCTATTGATTAATTATCTCTCCTTCATATAAGTTTCACACTTACACTAACTAATAATTGAAAACACTATAGAAGGGTTCCTAGTTAGATATTCATAAAATTTTAATCATTAGATCACTCATTTCCTTGGATCTATCATTTTTTTCTATATCCTCCACTTTCATTGAACAATAAACTAGATTAATTTTATATACTTTGAAACATGAAATTGAAATATGTAGCTTTAAGTTTGTATTGAATTATTTGTTTTGAATAGACTCAATTTCCTCCATGGTTGCATATTATATTCCACCAAGCCTCCTCTAAATGCATCCTTCATATTAAATATTTTATTAACACTCTTTAATGAGTTCTTGCATTCCATCCTCATATGCCATAAATACTAAGTAGAAGTATGTTAAATCATAAAAATGAACATTGTCTGTTGGACTAGAAACTTGTTGGCCCAGAAACCCATCCACAATTTACTCATCAATAAAAATTAGATAAGGGTGCCAATATTTCCATGTAATCTTCCAACATGAAAACAATATTTGTTGGCCTAGAAACATGTCCAAGCTTTACTCATTAGGAGTAAATCTTGGATAGTCCCCAGTTTGGGACTATTTTTGAACACTTAATCTCACTTAGGATGTAAGTGTATAATGTGTAATCGGTTTTCAATATGTTTCATCAATGCTTCCCCATTTGTTCTCTAAGAACATATGTTGGTGGACATTTCCCCATCTACATTGGTGTATTTGAAGAATTGTTGGGAAATGTTGAAGAAATTTTCTTGAAAGTGAATATACATCATACACTTACTAGTGAGATTAGGTGTTCAATAAAGGGATAGGTAGTACACACGTTCATTATTAAACCCTAAACCCTAATCTATAAACCATAAACCCTAATCTAGCTGACCCTTATCCCTAAATCTGAAATAATAAACCCTAATCTATCAATCAATCCTAAAACCTAATCATGTAAACTATAAGTCCTAATACTTCATTGAATATCATATAGATGAAGAAGTGTACTATGATAAGTATGATGACTCCGGTTCATTCTTAGTTGGCTTGCCAACACCAAATATTGGAACTGACGTTGACTTATATGTGCATGGAGATCACACAGAGGTAATGTTAATTGATAAAAGATCTTAGTATTAGAAGCATTTTTTATTTTTTTAAATGTTAGCTGTGCATTTATAATCCTATATTTCATTGCTTCACTATTATTTATATGAAATTTTTTCATATGGTGTCTAACCATGAGTATGATGACCATGATGATGATTATCATGAGGATGAGTAGCATCATGATGTGCACCTTGACACTGGTGTAAGTTGTGTGTAGTTTTATCAAACTTTGTGCATTTTACAACATGTCTATCTTGTTTTATTTTTGTATTATTTTATCACATTTATAAGTTATATATTTTTTATGACCTATATGTTTTTTTTGTCAATTTGAGGTTGAGGATCTTGCTCAGCTTGATCAAAATCATAGTAGAAAGGCAATAATAAGGGGAATCACCATGATGAACAAGTTGATACACCAAAGGGGTAACAAACCAAAGTTGGTCATTGAGTTTGATCATGCGCAAAAACCAGTTGGAAAGAACTGTAACTCTTTTATGGCATATCTAGGGGTTCTTACTCATAGCCATTGTAGTGTAGCAGTAGAATCCTGGCATAAAATTGATAAAAGCAAGAAAGAGTTCATATGGAAAGAAATATGTGTGGCATATTATGGTTTTGCAATTCTATTTTTAGATCTATTTACAATTCTATTTTTAAGAATAATCCATTAAGTATATGAACTTTTGTAGAGAATATATGATCTAGATGAAATCTGCTTCATAAAAAGGTGATGTAAATCTGTGGGAGGGTACTAAGAAATTATAGGACAACTCTAACAAGACTATACATATAGGACACTGAGAAGAGGAAGAATTTAGCCACTGAGCAACGGGGCTATCTTGACCTAGGGACGTGGGGGTGGTTGTTGCTATTAAAGGCATTAAGATCACTCCCCACTAGGAATACATTCTTATGAATTCATTGATTTAGCTTGACCTTGATTATTATGTTTTACTTACCAATTACTATTAAATATTGTACTAACCAGGATCCAAGGCGATGCTCAAAAGAGAAAGGTGTTCAAAGAATGTGCACAACCACACAATGGATACAGTTGACTATGCACATCATTGCCAAAATCTACTATAGGTCTCTTCTTCTCAATAGCCTACTCTTTGGACTGTAGAGTCTTGTACTACTACTAAACCTCTACTTTGCCATGATCTATGGATAGCTGGGAGGCAAAAAAATTTAGAGATATACCCAACCCCACAATTGTTAAGATGACTACAAAAATTGTAAAATTCAACTCTCATTGCAATTAGTATTGATGATTATAATATTTTACTTACCAATTACTATTTATGATGATTAGTAGGAGCTCTATGAGCAAAGGAAATAAGGCAATTTCATCCCTGAGGGTATAATAGATGAATTGATAGTTCCTCCGGGTAACCCAAAGCTTCATAGTTCTATTAGGGTTGTAGGCACTTGTTTCGATATAAAATCATTCTTTGGGCCATCAGAGCATAAACACAAATCTTTCAAAGGGAATTATCAAAAGATGCGGTAAAAGAGTTAATTGCAAAGGGAATATAAGAATAAATGAGCTAACATTTATGTTGTCAATCAGCAGATACCTCGACAATACATGTACCGCCCCTCTCTTCATATGAGGTGGACCCCCGATAAACTTGGTTGGGAGTAATCATGTGGACATGCCACCTAGCATGTCTATTTTACGTATTTTTATGACATAGTAGACTTTTAGAACAATTTATATAAAATATATAACAATCTATGCAAATTTGTAGGGGTTGAGGCCATGTCATATTAAATTACAAGAATATGTTATTGTTGTGGGTGTGGCTTACCCATGCTGTGATGGTGACATGATTAATGGTTCACCGTTACCCGCCGATGAAGTTCATGTGTCGTCCAACCTTGTCTACGCCCCTTGAAAGAAGACTACACTGCCATATGCGCACTCCGACCATCACACGATAGGTGATGTCGAAGGTAGCATGGTCGTGTGGCCCAAAGTTGGAGTTATCAATACCGATGTATGGTAAATTTACATTATGTTTATATCTTTATGTACATGACACCATTGATATAATATTATATATGTGCATGACATGGCGCCTAAGAAACTCCTTATATCTCATCCTCCACCTCCACCTCTTCCTCAAATATCTAGTTGGCTTGAAAAGACCTATTTGACTCAATACGTCCTCAGTGCATGGGTATGGCACTATGGATAGGCAAACATGATGTATGGTCACATATGATGGTTTCTATTAAGTAGGATGATGTAGATCAACCTCATGATATTAGTATATTTTTGCAAGATATTTCATAGTTGTTTGATTATGATTGGTTGAATACATATGTGACAAAACTTTGGATATGGTTAGATTTTATATATCTATGGACCTCATTTTATATACATTGATCTATTTCCTTAGTATTAATGCTTACATGATATATGCTCTGCATCCACTTACATAGGGTCTGCAAAGAGTTTTCACTTCCCCATGTGGCATTTCTAGTTTCATCCTTGATTAGCCGTGCAATTATAGACCCTTCATCTGTTACCCAATATTGCTCTGCCGCATTTAAATATTTTAGTAAAAATAAAAGAGTGTGATGTTATATACATATAATGTTGAGTAAGATTCCTTACTCATCTTATAATTTTGACTTAATAAATTACATTTCATTGTGAGTTTGGAGTTATATTTTGTTTACCTTCTTATTACTCATGAGTAAACATTGGGTGTTATTGGTTATTGTCTGCACGACACTACCTGTGTATTATCTAAATCTTAAGGGTGACGAAATAGATAGTGGGGGTACGATTTGTAAAGGGCATTATTCACATGAATATTTTTTTATTATTTATATATGTTAACAAATATTTTACATGACTATTTACTATTACAATTCAATGTGTTACATTAATGTATTAGGCCATAAAAGAATTCAAAAAAGTGGGAGGAAAGGTGGACTAAAAAAAGAAAGTGGTAGTTTGGGAGCATTATTAAGGTATTTTTCTGACTCCAATGCATATTTATACCAACTATGCTTTCTTTTATAATTAACATTTTGTATGTTGAAATTTATAGTTTTCTGTACAATACAACTGTTGGGCATGCAGATACTACATGATGCAGTATATGTACATGATTGTCAGATATGCATCAGTAGACATCAGGAAGATAAATAATGTATCCATATATATAGTCTTGATCATCATAAGTATATAGTCGCATTAGAGAATATAAGTATATCAAACTTATTAATTATATATATTGTCTTGATCATCTTAAGTATATATTCTCATTGGATAATATGAATATATAAAACTTATTTATTATATACATCTTTATCTTTGTAGGTGTTTAAAATGAAAGACTTCAATACGCAAGAAAAGATAGAAGACATAGAAATGCCCTATGCGATAGAACAACTAGATGAGATATGATAACAATGAGCAGAACCCTTCGAAAGGGAAGTGAACATTGAATTTGATTGGGATAAAGAATGACTTTTCCAAAGTTTGATGTCATTGTTTCTATCTCAAACTTGTGGTGCTTATGTTGCAACTTTAAATTTAATGCGAGTAAATTATTGGTGCATATGTGAATGATGATCTATATATATGTCTATGAATGTGAAGATGAATGAATGAATTGTGTATGAATGAATAAAGTGTGTTTTTACATGATATGAGAATGGAATTCTTGTATATGTAAATGGAGTATCATGTGTGTGAATGAATGTGAAGATTTAGGTTTGCACATGTGATTCAAATAGAATTTAAGAATGAATAGAATTATTTTCATATGTTATGTTTATTATTGTAGGTTCGGTGGCCTATAGTTAAGTTGATCTCACAAGATGTTGTTATCCTATAGTTTTGAACTCCACTTCTGAACTGTAGGTTCTACATCCTACTGACCAGTCGGGTAGTAGGTCTATAGGTATGGTATTTAAAAAAACCAAAACTTAGGCGTCAGTTCTAACACAAAAATCAACACTATAGACTTGATCCATCAGTTTGAGTAAAATAACTGGCATTAAAGGTCAAAACCAAAACTACTGTGTTGGACAACATGGCCTCGCTGGATAGCATGTCATTGTCCTCAATTTTGTATATCTAACTGTCATTGTACATCATAGTCGTCAGTTATATAGGTTATCAACTGACATTATACATCATGATAGGTGTCAATTGTTACCAAACCAACGATGCAGGGTCCTTTACAAATTACAAATGTGACCTAGTATGGCCCTTGCGACGTCAATTTTTGGAATGCAGTCAACGCCTAAGACTCTGATGCATGTTGATTTATTTTCTCCACACAACCAATGTTGTATCTTTGACGTCAATTTTACCATCCCCAAAGATCTGACGTCTTAGACATCTGGCTATAGTGTCGCCCAATTAGCTGTTGTTTTATAAATGACATTATAGAGTTGTTTTAACTGACGCTAGAGATAGTTTTTATACTAGTGTACCCTTTGAAATGGTTAATATTTTATGTTGGAATATAAGGGGCATCAACAATAACCACACCCAAAGCACACAAAAAAAGTCCATATCTATGAGAAAATGAATGGTGATGTACATTCTTGAACTACATATTAATTCAAATAGGTGATTTGTAGCATCAAGAAGTTGGATCTTAAGTGTTGGTACAAATTGGAGGCGAGAGGATTTACATGGTGCATATGGGTCGACTGGGACCCTTCTTTGTGCAAATAGGAAATCCTTAATAGTCACATATAGTGTATAACCTACTTCATCAATAATTCATATTTTGGGACTTTTGTTTATGTAATTATTCCCCCATCTATTTGTAGGTTATTATGCAAACATCTTATTGGCTTGAGGAATAAAACCCTAGAGTCCTGTTTTTTCCTGGGTGATTTCAACACTATGCTAGATCCCAACAAAAGATATGGTAACAATATTATCTATGCTAATGAAGCAATACTTTTAAGTGATACATTGATGGAGACTAGATTATCTAAATTGGGTTTTTTGGTATGAAGTGCACATACAATTAGGTTTCCTTCAGTAATGTCTTGACAGAGAAATTTCTAATGATAGTTACATTCAGCAATGCCTGGATAACGTGTTAGATCATCTTTCATGCTTACATTAATACAAATATCCTATTTTATTGAATCCAAGAAGTTGACCAATGTAGTAAAAAGCTTCCTCCTGTGAACATCTTGGTACAATGAACCAAAGTTTGTAGATATTTTAAAAGAGACCCAAAACAATGATCACACTTTGTATAGTGCCCTCCATGATGATAAGAGTAGCATATCAAGATAGGATCTCAATATTTTGAATAATAGGAGATAGGTTTAAAAAAATTAGTATGTAAGGTCAACATCCCCCAGACTAAACTCACAACCTAGTATGACAATATTACGGATAACATGTTCATTGCAATGTTATCAAAGGTTGATGTTATTTTGAAGAAGTAGGAGGAAGACTAGAAGAAAAGATCTCGTATAACTCAAGATGAAAATGACATTTCAAAATTTTACAAGGCATGGCTTAATCAGAGACATAGAGGTAACCTCATTTCTACAGTACAGAACAATAATGGGGAATGGATATCTAATGAATAGAAACTTATGAACATGTTTTACGACCATATATAAAATGTCCTACAAGATACTATAGACAATAGGAGAAGTCAATTTGAGTTGACCCTAGGTTGGTTCTGAGGCCTTAACAATGAATGTATGACAGCCTTTATGGATGTCTCTTTTAGAGAGGAAGTGTACCACATACACCAGAGTATGAATTTGCTGAACGTGCACAGGTTGGATTGTGTGCACATGCATTTTATCCAAAAAGGGTTTAAGTGTCTGTGTGACTCATTGTATTACATTATGAGGAAAGTCATTGTTGGTATGCGTTTGAATCCCAATTTATGTAATTATACTATTACTCTTATTCCTAAAATTCACAAAAATCTGAGAAGCATGGCCATCTGAAGCCTATCATGTTAAACAAAATACTATTGAATTTATTCTCCAAGATAGTGGTGCAATGATTTAAACCATTTTCTAGAGTGGATCACCCAAGAATAAAGTAGATTTGTACTTTGCTGGAAGATAACTGATAACATTGTTATGGTACAAGCACAAGTTCATAACCCAAGAAGGAAAGCCATTGTTAAGTCCATGGTTATCAAGGTTGATTCACTAAACCCTATGACATGATGTTCGAGGATGCACTAACAAAGTTAAATCTATGTTATAATACCCACATATATATTATGTATTCTATACATGGAGGTACCATATCCATGACATGAAATGCCAAGTCATCATACGATTTTAGGCCAACATGGGTCTTGGGTAGGATGATCTTTTATCGCCTTATTTGTTCATCATGTGTCTTGGACGGCTCAACTAGCACATCAATGTCTATGTAAAAGAAAATAAATGGAAACCCATCAAGATTGGAGTTACAAGCCATACATATAGACATGTGTGATTTGCACATGATTTAATCATGTTTGCATAGGCTACAAAATAACATATGCTAACTGTTAATGAATGCTTCAAAAAGAGTTTGAGAAAGAAAGAAGGCAATGCATTTCTTTGAGTAAAACTAGTGTTCTCTTTTCTGGATGTGTTCATAGACACAAGAAAATGAGGATGGAATCCATAAGTGGCGTCCAAGTTACTAAACATCTGGATAAAGTACTTGGGAGTGCCTATCATACTATATAGAGCCAACATGATGACATACTCAGAAGTTTTAACAAGGTTTCATCTATAGTTAATGCTCAGTCAACCTAGTGTTTAGCCCTAGATGTGAGAACTGATCTTGTCAATTATACTCTATTTTCTATACCTGTGTATGTTATAAAAGATGTTGTGTTTTTGGTGACCCTATGAGACAAGATAGAAAAATCTATAATGTGCTTCATATAGGGTGGCGGTCATTAGTCCCAGCCTATGTCTGTAGTCTTCTTGAACAAAATTACTGGGCCCAATGATAATGGATGGTTTGGCAACAAGTCTATGAGGGAATGGAATGCTTCTCTTCTTATGAGACACACTTGGGATCTGATGTGTAGAAAACAAACAATGTGATGTTAAGGTTTGTATATATAATTCCTATCTTTTGATGCTCTTAAGGACAATGTCACTTCAAGGTAAAAGAAGTATGTGTTTGAAGGTTAGAAATTTGTTTTGCAGATTGATAGAATTCATCCTTTGTGCACCCTCCAAAAAAATTTGTGGTTGGATGTTTGGGTGGGACCTAATGTAAAGCTTGATAATGCAACTACTAAACCTATACTTTTGGAGCTTAAAAATATCTTGGTCAAAAGTGTAGTCCACCAGAAGGGCCAATGGGACATTGAATTTTTGTAGGATTCATTTGAGGATGAGGTGGTGAAACAAATTAAGAAAATCAAATACCCATTTAAAACATATCATGAAGATATTTTCTTTGGAACCATACATCATAGGGTAAGTTTACTACCATTTCTTTGTATGATATGATTAGGCAAGCTAAGAACATCAGGTCAAGTGGTAACTAGAACTTGATATGGAGCAGTATTGTATCTAGTAGTATTCAATGCTTTTCTTATATCTCCACTCATGGATCTCTTCTTGATAATGTAAGGAGGAATGCTAGACACATCATAGATGATGATAGATGTGTCTGCTTCCAAATAAATTAAGAGATAGTTATTCATTCCATGTGAGACTATCATTATGCCACATTAGTATGGAAGAAATTAATGGAAGAAGCACATTTTAATAACTTGCTAAGCATATCTAATGAGAGATCATGGATGTAGACCAACATTCTTAAACCTGTGAACACACAAAAATGATTCATTATTACTTGCAACTAGATATGGAAGTTTATGAACCTACATGTGTTCGAGAAGGTTATCAACACTATTGAGCATCAAGCCTTTTATCAAAGAGGAGATCTAGTTGATGAGAAAGGTGTGGACGTTAGAGGATATGGTGACAAAGCTACATAAAGAAAGGAAATGGTCAAAACCTCTAGATCAATGCATTAAGATCAATACTAACATTGTAGTGTGTAAGAAGGAGGTTGCAATAGTTGCTCTGGCTGACGACTCTAATGGACATTGGATGGGAGACTCATCTTGGTTATACAAGTTTTCATCCATTACATGCCTACACAAGCATTCAAAACATATTTGTAATATAGTGCTTCCAAATCCCAAGAAAATATCATGTTGTTGAAGAAATCCTTAGTAGGTGTGAATCTATTATATTCCTACTTAAGTACACAAGAATTATCATAGAATAAAAACCTCAAAAACCAAGAATCAATCACAAAAAATCTTACAATACAATCTACATCAAACATAGGTGCGGATCCCTTACACACCTATTTAATTTCTAGATATGATTGAGATGGTTTCTTTAATTCTTGATATTTTTCCCGAAGCTTACTTAAACATTCAAGTGACAAAACTGTGAGAATTTCTACAAGTAGAATTCAACATATATAAGGCCCTTCTGTGGCCTTAATCAATATATTTGAATCCATACACTCCATAGGAATTGCACAACTACAGGTGCCCCTATTTTTAGTGTCTAGCATACTGTAAATAATTCCTAGCTCTGCTCCGCCATCCTCGATTATCCGCACATATTCTAAACATGATATGTTTGAAGGAAAACAAGTAAACTAGTACCAAGTCTAAGTCAAAACCATGTAGAAAACCAACTTCACCTAGCTTGTCTAGCTCTTTTGTGTGAGTTCTAAGAAAGGAATAAGGATATGATTTTTTTTTAATATAATCTCCCCCACCATCTTCGTATTGAAAAATGACTATGACATAGAAAATTTAGAATTATCTTTTTGTTTTCCCTACTCATTTCTCCTCACATGATATGAGATACCAAAAGAATTGATGTATTAGGGTGTCTAAATCTTTCCTAAAGAATAACACAAGAATTCCTCATAATTTTCAAATCATATCAGTTTTGTTTCCTTTCATATGGTTAGTTATACATTCAATTATGTAGTTCTCTGGAAGATTAAATTATCAAGAAATTCTTAATGTATTGTTTATATGCCCAAATAAAGACCCTCCCAGGAAGAATCTCTTATATAGGTGAGAAATCATTAATAAATATAATTTGGAATATTTTTATATATATATAGTTATACTTTATGTAAACAAGATCAATTTGAACTAAGTTTAGAGTCTTGAAGTATTCATCCTAAGTTTGAGGACACAATTTGTATTTTATCTAATCTTACAATATTTTTGAAATATATTGTGAAGACCCACATCCCAATTAATTTCTTAAGAAATAAAAAGAATTAACGATCTAAATAGATTTATAATTTACAAGTCTATGTTTTTCTCACATATAATGATTATCAATAATGTAAATAGAAGAAGGGTTATTTTTAATGCTAATGTTGGATATAGACAATGCATATCATTAGAGAAATAACCCATTCCCAAATATAGATAAAGTTAAAAAGAATATTTTGTCAAGCTCCAAAGACACTTGGAAGACATACTTCAAAAGTTAGGATAGAAAGATCAAGTTCACTCTTATATTGAACACGATCATCATATGTGCTCGTCATATACTTTTCAGACATAATTTTGATCATTATGTTTCCTTTTCCAACTATACAGATAGAATTGGCATTCCCCGTGATAAGACAATGTTAATCCTATACAATTTATTATTAGATCAGGAAAGCATCCAATCTTCCATTAACATGGTTTAACGCCCTGAAGTCAATGATTCATTGAAGTTAATGAAATAGTATAATGATTATAAGGTGGATCAATGGAAACATGATATCCTCCCTAACAACATATATATTTGGTGTAATAGAATTTTGAAATTCTTATTTTTTCATGTATTTATATTTTGAAATATGTGTTCTAAGTATGATATATAAATTATTATTTTATGTCTTTACTACCTTTACTTGTTATTACTTTATTTTTATCTTTTGTATATTTCAATTTTACTTAAATATGCTAAAAGTAACATTATCATGATTAGCCCTTTATAAAAACATTAGTATAAGAAAAAAAATCCTTATTTTATTAAGAAATCTTATAAGAGATTTAGTCTTCAGCTTGATGTGACCTATAGATCATCTAGCATCATTGGATTCCATTTATGCTCTAGTTTGTTCTAATCATTGCAAATGATTAGGAAATTTTAATGAAATTCTAAAAAAAGCGTCAAGAATATCAAAAATTACATTTTTAAATAATCTAATTCAATTGAATTCTATAAACTGAGTTAATATTTCATTCTGGCATTTATGTAAAAATTCAATAAATTAGCATCAACAAATATTGGGAAGATTCTTTTTGGAATAAATTAATTAAGGAAACTCTGATTTTTAGATGATGTTTTAACATGGATATATGCATCTAACAATCATTTCAATATTTTTCTCAAAATAACATTTTAACATGTTCAATTTTGATTTTTCCTAATGTAAAAGTCATTTTCATGTTTTGATTCAAACATTAAAAATACACTATTTCAAACTATTGGAGAAGCAAGTACCCTCTATTATCAACATCCACAATGATATATGATATGCAATTCTATCTTGGTAACTTTAGCAACATGTACTAGTCACCTATGAACATTAATGCTATAATTATTGGAATTGTATAATTTAAGAGGTATTGAACACATTTCAATCCCGACCAATGAATACCCATATGAATTATTTTCCCATATTATTGTTGATCTAGAATCTAGGTACAACAAAGTTACATCTAGTGTATATGTTGTTTACAGAGTTTAACAATGAGCTATGTGGGATGCATTGTTAATTAGAGAAGTTCCATTTGTCCTTATGATTAATCTTAGTGTAGATAGCATTCATCAGGAGCTATCCTTTCAGGACTCAAAAAAAGGAGATAATGTGAAGTGTTCACATCAAGACACACAAAAGGACAAAGTCAATTATTGTTGTGGTGATCAATAATTTCATAGACAATAAACAATGATGGGGTGAAAAGTAGAGAAGAAGTTCATGAAATGTTTTGTTTTTCACAACCATTCAAGGAGCATATAGATATTTTCTTATATAGAATTCTCATGTCAAAAAAATAAAGCAATAGATGTTCTCTTAAAAAGATGAGAAACTGAAACTCCAAAAAGATATATCTTGTGTTGAAATGAAAAGGGTAATGGATGAGTTTGTACAACCAAATTGAGGGAATTATTCAAAAAGGATCCCATTTGAACATGTTTTCACCCTTGTGTGTATTTAGATGCTTTGTAAAAGGCCTTACGTATCAGACTGGCTTACCATACTTAGGATACCCCATGCATGTGTGGGGTTAAAGTATGGACAAGCATCCATCTAGAAGGGAAAAAATGAATCTTATATCTCATCCATATGTATGTAAAGATCCTATTTATTTTTGAAAAACCTCTTGATACACAAAAATATGTGGGTCGAAATTGGTAGATTCTGCCAAAATACGTGATGTTCCTCTTATTAAGTTGTATGGATTCATATATTATCATTAAATTGTGAGAAATTTGGGAAACGTTTTGACATGTTCGAGCACTTTTCAGTAGGGTTGTCATTGGTATCATGTAACTCAATAGATTATCTCAAATAATCAACTTGTTAACTTAGTTAGACTTAATTTTGTAACATACTTTCACTCTAAATTGACATTATATAGTTTATTTGGTCCCAAATCCTGTATGATCATTAAAGAGCATCATTCATTTCCATAGCTTTGGTACTTCTTTGGTTAATACAAACACTATTAAGAAACAACTAACTTGATATTTTCACTCTCTTACATAAAATCAATTCACTCAACATGTTAAATTCAAATAAATTTAAAAACATAGATCTACATCATATGTATTTATATCACTTCCCTATTAAATGCAAACAAGATTCCATTTATGTATCGGTAACTAACAAGTCTAGTTATACACACACACACACACACACACACACACACACACACACACACACACACACACACACACACATATATATATATATATATATATATATATATATATATATTACTAACTGTGTATGTTATGTTCATGTTAAATTTTGTACATGTACAACAAAATAAAAATATTTGATATTTGAATGTTGTTCTTTTTCTACCTAATAAACAAGACTCATATGAAAACATGAGATCTTTTATGGTCAATTTTCTTAATTAACAAATTTCTTATTGAGTATATGCTTAAATTATTAAAAATGTATGACAAGGAATTA
Source organism: Alisma plantago-aquatica (assembly GCA_963693085.1). Lineage (NCBI taxonomy): Eukaryota > Viridiplantae > Streptophyta > Magnoliopsida > Alismatales > Alismataceae > Alisma > Alisma plantago-aquatica. The sequence continues at coordinate 762,625,035 of OY856414.1, forward strand.
TTTTGGCAGAGTGTGGTTGTACTCAACATTTATTGAGGCCCCACTCATAAAGCCAACTCTCCATTTATTCAATAACAACATAACCATATTGGATTATCACAAAAGTAAATTACAAAAAAAAGGATAATTAGATTTATGAAAGTTAAATATTCATGTTGATACTGCATTGAGTTACTAAACTAGGGGTCCCTAGTCAATACAAGTCCTAGGTTGTTGTGTGAGTTTTAAAAAGATATAACCTAATGTGTTAGTTGTTTTTTTTAGAGCATGAAACCTTATCGAATGTACTTATTCTTAGAAATAACAAGGTGCTCTATAGTGTGTGTTTAAGACATAACTATGAAATTTTATGTCTGCAAAATGTTAATAATAATTGGTTAAATTAAATTTCTTCAATTAAATCTCTTTGCAAACATACGACAAGGATTATTGAAGATATAAATGTTACTGTTCTCTTTGGTAGGACCTATTATAATAGGTCTATAAATTGGGAGGGTATTACCCATATACTATTTATCCATACCATGTAGGATAACGGTAAGGGTAAAGGTTTATGCTACCACCCTATTTCCCTGACACATTAAAAGGGGAGGTAAGGTATATCAATAATCGATACTCTTTTACCCTTTCACCTGCACATATTTAACAAAAATCTATAATTATATATAACCTTCTAGTTAAATTTTCATACAATTTTTTTTCGACATGAAGCTTGTGGGTTGCATCTTGCCTCCCACCCTCACTTAAACTCGAATGCTTGTAGTATATTATTATTAAATGTTGAAAAATTGATAGGACCACATAATAATGGGAAAAGAATGACATCACACTCCCTTAGCCTATGCTCTGCATGCTTAATCATGTGACTATTCCCTTTTTTCTTATGTGTGTTTTGGAATTTCCTAGATATCCATTTATATGTTTTTCTCCCTATTTTTTGCGGTCGTATTCCTCATGTTTATCTGATGATAATTGAGTTGTTACTATTCTGACACTCCCATGTGGAAGTCCATTTGACAGAGCAGTTTAACCACTTTGACATTTTTTTACTTGGCCCTTGTTGAAGGGTGAAATCAATAAAAGAGATTCCTCATCTTCTATAATATAACTACATTGACGTGACTAGAAAATATGCTTGTTTTTTATTCTTGGACCAATGTCTAAACATATTGCGCAAGTAACCTATAAGATAGGCTTGATTATATTCATATTCATGAAAAATGCAAGTCAAGAACGATATGACTTAACCTTTTAACACTCTACGCATCGCCTTGAAACAAGCCCACATTTTTATAAATTCCTTGTTATATCAAAATTACCCACTTACCCTTTACCCACCCCGTTTACCCTGTGGGGAAGAGGGTAAGGATAAGGAGAGGGTAAGGGGATTATTGAAAAGGGTAATTACCCTTACTGTTACCCACTACCATCTCGTGGGTAAGGGTAATGGTAGAGCTTTACCCTCCCCATTGACAACCCTATAGTATATGTGATATATTGTAGTTTCACGATTTGTGCCACATCCAGACTCATGTGTATCGTGATTGACATGTAATGGCTATTCTTGTGATGTATGACATTTAATTGCACATGGGAATCATAATTTACAAATTGTAGCTCATGTGTATCATAAAGGACAAAAAACTACTCATGTTTATCTTAAAGGTCTTATCATTACTTACATGTATAGAGAACAAATATATTTTTCATGTTGATCTTGAATAACATGATATTAATAATTCTTATAGTACACAACTTATAGTTGCTCATTTTACCCATAGGTCATGTTGGCAGGAAGGGAGTGATGGGGGAAAGGGAAAGCTACTAATATGTTTGGTAGGAAAAAGCAACGCAAAAAGGGAGGAGAATGTTGGGGACAAATTTGTGTCTATTTTCGACCACCTTTCTTTCCATCAAATGAGGTTGGAGACAAGGGGAAGGAAAAAATCTTTGTTGGAAACATAATGACAATCTTGAAGAAAATTTTGAAATCAGAGATAAATGTAGAGAGAAAGTAATAGAGGAAAGGAAATATATAAATGATTAAGAATAATATTTTGCAGGAAATGTGGATGAATGTTTGAATGATATAATTTGAATGGTAGGAAACTCTAAAAGAACATAACATTTTCAAAGATAAAACATATACAAATACATAGATATTGAGATGTGGACAGAATATAAAAATATAGAGGACTACGTGATGCTTCAATTTATATATGAAAAGAAATATACAAGAACACTGAAAAATACTTGCCTAACATATAATATAGAAAAACTAGTTTGATCTTTACAACACAAGAATTGTGTATGTAAATTCTCTACACATGATTTAAATACTTGTCTTGCACACAATATAATAACACATACAATCTAATATTTACTAACTAACATTTTATAATACAAATTTTGTAGACATGTTCTTCTTCCCTTCCCCTAGCCATGTCGACCAAACACATAAAAGTAAGCATCCCTAATCTTCCCTCCCCACCCTATGATATGATAGTCCCGTGTGAAAAAAAAGTATCCTACACCCCAACCAGATCAAGGCCATGTGTCACATCTGTTTGATCTAAACCAACAATTGTTTATTGGTACACATGTCAAAAGATACAAAAAAGTGTACCATACTCCATGTTCAAATGAGAGTAGCAAATCCGAGCTTCTCCCTTCCCTTTCATTCCCTTGACTAGTCGGTCATTCACATGTACTAAATAGAGCAATGATGGAATACTATTTATTTATTCATATTTTCATAACACTATTCAAATAATCATTATTGATAAATAATTTTTTAGTTTCATAAATGACATTTATCTACTCATTTGTTTCAAAAACGGTTAATCATTTCTTAATTTATCATTTAGCAGGAAATGACTTAGTTTACCATGAGCCAAATATACATGCATACATCATCAATTAAACATTTATCTGAATGTTTGTAAAGAATTTGTTTTATATGTTATTATTCATTATGAATGATACATGCATGCTAAGATTCATCGTGATTGATAATATATATCTCTTCTATGGTCATATTTATCTTTATCATACTTAATATCACTTTCATATCCATAAAATTTAGTGATGTTCTTATTCTTACATATATTCCATCGTGATAGTTTCATATAACATGTATCTTTGATATGAATCCATTCTTCTATGTCCTAAGTGAATGTTAAGTTCTGCACTCAATGACTTATAGATGGCAATTATCGAGAAATCTCTTGTGATGGCATAGAATCAACGATGTAGTTCATTTTAGGCATCTCAAGTGGGATTTTCTATAGATTTTGAGCTTGAGTTTGCTTTACTTCAAAGGACACGGGATTTCTGTTCTCTACGTGCTCGGCATGGGTTGTAGCAAAAGTGTGTTATGCAAACATGTAGACCTTAGCAAACGAAATGGAAAAAAAATTCAGTTTGATGGCATCCGTTTTGAACATAAGATGTGAAGTGGTCATTTTATATCCCCTTGTGGAAATGGACTTTTTATTGCCTATGTTTTATAGCAAGTTTATACTCCTTGTTACTGATGTGATTCCTAAAAACTGAGTATGCCCCCCTCGTTGTTTCCTATTTCAAAATTTGTGTATACACTTGTAGGTGCATCCCTCAAAGTGTAATTGTTAAAAACAAGGTTCTTGAGAGTGTTAGGATGATATACCATTGTATCGAGTAGGTTATTTTTGTACGTGATACATGGAATTTTTTTTCCGTGTTGTGTATTTTGGAAACATGTGCTACATGTAAAGAACCTTGATGTGTTCTCTACTGAAAATTACAGATGATTGTGGTTATATCTGACTGCCTCGTGCTTACTAGCTATCACTTGCCACTAATTTGTAAATTATTTCTTGAACTACCTATGGTTTCAGATGCACATATTTATCTTCTTTAAATCAAATGATCTCTCGCGTTCTTTACTACGAATTAAAGATATGATAAATTTCAGAACTTATTTTTTGTCAAAAACATATTCGAGTTAGTGACTGCAACAGGTAGTTTGTGTTGTCGTCAACTCATCATAAGGACATCCGTCGAATTCCATGTACCGTTTTGTTCACTCACACCTTTCTTCTTCAATTTAAACGCATAAGATGGTCATAAAATGTTTATATACTTGGTTTTCAATTTCATTTCCCATCCTATTGTCATAGCACACACCAGAAACAAAGTTTAAAATATACAACATTTGCACCCAGACCTGCTCCTACTGCACGGTGACATCCAGTGTACCCATCGCATCACGCTATTACGCAACGTCGATGACAACACGCACTTCAGGGAGAGGTGCGACCGGCTGTTCTCTTTGCTGGTCTTCAACAAAAACGAGTGCACGGCAGAGTGGGCAAGTGTTGTGTGAATGCAACCACATGGCGATGCAATCCTTGTGGAAGACATGGCCGCAATGTGGCAGCCGTATCAGTACCTCGCCATCCTCGAAGACGCCGATGCAAACCGAGCACTCCTGTACTCCCAACTGGACCGCCGGGCTATCATGCTTGTACTGGTATGTGGGCAACGGCTCACGCCGGAATGCTTGGGCTGCCTGCACGACAGGGCCGACATTTATGGCGATGCCCGGTGCCGCCGGCTGAAGGTGTTGCGCAGAGCGGCATTTTTCATCCACCCATAAGACTAATACCATGAAGATTGAGAAAGCGACAAAGAATAAACCCGTTGAATCGGTATGGTTCATTATGGTTTTTTGGTTCAGAGATATCGAGAGGGTTTTGTTGTGTTGAGTGAACCATGTATTGGTAGGGACTTCAATTTATAGGCTTAGGACAGAATTAAAGTGACATTAAGAGATCCTCATTGTAAGATGACAACATGGTGGCATGCTAGGCTGTATCCTGCTTAGTAAATAAATATTTTCCATAATAAAACGGAGGCAGGCATTCAGAAATTCACCCATTTGGTTATTGCAAGTATTGGCATGTTATGGATGGAGTCTGAACCCGAACCAATCAATTGAAGGTGGCAAGGAAACAACGGTAGACCGGGAACCTATGCTATAGCTGCAAATGGTTCCTATAAAGACATGTTTCCTTTGTCAGAATATGCCGTGTTGAGTTACATTGTATAACCCATCGGCATACATATTATGGATTTTACAAAATAAATTTATATTTCAGATATTTAGAGGAAATAGAAATCCAGCTTTAGTGTACTCCAAATTATTTTGGGGATGAAAATCAAAATTGGAGCTATCGATCGTTAAAAAAATCCCACATTGCTCATAACAAACATAATATACATAAATTTGACTCTAAGGGATTTTGAAAATCCAACATTAATTGATGTAGAATGGATTACATACCAAATTATTCAAAATCAGACTAATCAAATGTATCTAACTTCCTAAACGTGACAACTTAATTACATTTCTAAAATCAGAGAGTTCCTTTTAAGTGGCCTTCGGCCAAGTTTTAAAAATATGCATTCATATAACCCATTGTCACGTTTCTTTACATATAGTACGCATTTGGGAGATTTAGGACATCCTAAAAAAGAAGCATAGAAGCCGCCCCTTGTTCTCTCATGTAATAAAGCGCATGCTTCAAACAGCATGGGAATCTCACCCATCTCTCCAATGTTACAAAGTTCCTTCCGTCACAAGTAAGTTCAGACAATTTTGCTACTAGAGGTGACAATCCAAGAAGTGGCAAGGTGAACCCAGATAGTAGTCATGTCGTTAGTAAAGTTTCAGTCTGTTTGGATTAAACGATTGACAACATCCGGATTGATAACTTGAATATTTTTCATGTGACTTTCTAAATTGGTATGTGTGGAAAAGAGCAACTTCACTGTGAATAGAATATCTCATTGTAAATACTTCTTATTACATTCTTTACTATAGAAGATGTACGTGGATAGTTGTAGCAAAAAGCGAGTACCTAGATTAAATATTTTTACGCAAAAATGAAGGTTTCTAGGATAGAGGTTAAGGAAAATGAGATTTCGATGTTGGAATATTTTATCAGAGTTTCTAGTAGAAACCACCTCATATTTTGTTAATTGCAAAAGCCTCTCACAATTATATATATCCCATCACCCCTCCAAAGTACCACTACTACCACCAAACTACATTATTGATTTTTTTCGATTTGTCCTCCCAGTCTCAGTCATTTACTTCTTTGTTTTCGTTTTAGTTTTTTTTCTTAATTCTTTTAACTCTTTATTAAAATTTTGCACCAATATATTTAACAACATGGCTTTATGATTGCTTTCCAAATCCTATCGCACCCACGATCTTAACATTGCAGCCAAAAATTATGGTTGTATGTGGGATTGTTTCGATAAAGTTCAGTTTGGGGTTTCAAAATGATGTCCAAATTTGAATGGGGTGAATTCTATATTTGTATTTTGTCAAACTTTGCTTATTCCAAATTGAAAGAAAAACTAGCCAAAACAACTTGTGCTAAGGATATAAAGATGTATATCACCATCTATTTTTTAGTCAATACAAGTTTGAGATCACCTACAATATATATTATGGACCATCACAGACTAATAGAAATATTATTAATTAGGCATTATCATAATTTTATATATCAATTTTTAAAATTTTATTGAATTCTAAAAATCTAGGTTTGTGTATGCATTAACAAACACAGACGGTCATCACAATTGGTATTTGAACACAAATCTAAAAAATAATTTCAAATGTTCCATAGAGTCATAAGGAAATGTCTAGATAGGATCAAAATTCAACGACTTGTGAGATTTTTCTCTACACCATAAGACAGTTAACAAGGACTCACTGGCCCTCGTGAATCCATCATGACAAAATTTTGAGATTTTTAACCAGAACAAAATACCTTTAGGAGTTTTCATCAAAACTATCATTCTCTTCTCATATATTTTCTTTCTTAAACCTAGAGTTCATTTCTATCCTCATTTTGAGTTAGGACATAAAGAAGGAGTAGGGATAACTTATCCTACATAAATTTAAATGTAATGCTAACTAGATATATTTATACCTATATATATATCTATATATATTTATACATATATATAAATATATATATATATATACATATATATACATATACATATATATATACATATATATACATATATATATACATATATATATATATACATATATATACATATATATACATATATATATATATATATATATTTATACATATATATACATATATATACATATATACATATATATACATATAAATATATTTATATATATGTATATATATATGTATATATTTATATATATATATATATATATATATATATATATATATATATACACACATACAAACACAGATATATCTATATATATCAGAAATATGGATGAAGCTATAACAAGATGGGCGAAAGCCACATATTTATCAATAACATCACAAAGTTATGATATTGAAACAACATCAAGATTTTGTCATTTAACCTTCCAAGGAATCGTAGCAGATTGGTGGAAAGGATTAACTGATAACAATAAAAAAGCAGTAAAAGGAACAACAACCACATTAGCTCAAGTGGTAAATAACTATGAAAATGAATTACAAAGAGAATTTTTAGGAGAAACATGGAATGTAAATAGAGATGTAGAAAAAGAAAAAGAAAAACAGAGATTTACCTTTTTACTATATAACCTAAAATTCTGCGATATGTGCTGAATAGATGAATATATATATGTAAATTTCAGGAATATTTCTATAAAATATATGATAGAACGGATAGAGAAAATGTTACCAATAAAAGTCTACTAAATTTATTTTATACAAAAGTACCTGACCCTTGGGGATTTAAAGCAATGCAGTTATACCATCAATATATTGGACAATGAGCAGACACATTAGGAGGACGAATAGAATTTTTAAAAATTAATGAAATTAGAAGAATGGTGTGCTGAAGCTACACTAAGTAGAAAAAAAATAAAGTAGCAAAACAGGGACTTTGTTGTTCACAATTAACCCATCCAATAACTATAGGATGTGAACCAATGATGTATAATAGAAGAAATAAATATAAATTTAAGAATAGAAAATGGTTTGGATTTAAACCTAAACCAAAACAAAAATATTACAGAAGAAAGAAGAATTATAATAAAAATATAAAGAAACCAAAAGAATGTAAATGCTTTATATGCCAAGAAATAGGACACTATGCCAATGAATGTCCAAAAAGAGGATCTAAGAAAATTAACCAAAAACAATTCAAAGAAATTATAGAGGAAGAACTTTCTGAAATAGAAAACATTCAAAAATTTGTTCAAATAACAGACGATGAACAATCAGATGGATCGATCTATTATTTCTCAGACACAGAATCAGACTGAAGAAGAAATAATAAAAGAATATCAGGAAGAAGCAGGAAATTTCTTGCAAGAAGTATTAATAGATAGAAAATTATTCAATCGAATAAGAAACACCAAACTAAGATTAGAAAATTCTGATGGATTTAGAACATCACTTTTTGAAAAAATTACTCAAAGAAAACATATTTTCTATTATGGAATAACTAATAGAGAAATGCCTATGCAAATAGAATATACTAGAAATAGAATAAATATACCTTGACTTCGAAAGGAAGACCTGATGAGAAAAATGGAAAAAAATAAAAGATAGATCTAAAATAGGATGGATTCAATAGGAGCTATTCAAATGATGATAAAAGCAACCTTTAGAGAAGGAATAGATTCACCCATAAATGTTGTATTAATGGATAATATAATTAATGATAGAAGAGATGCTACATTAGGAATATTACAAGGAAATCTTAGTCATCAAAAATTAATCTTTAATATTTATCCAAAGGTAAGTGTAAACATTAGAGATAATAATATAAATAGGACCTTAAGTCTAATACAAGATTTTCAAAGAACAGAATTGATGAAAAAAGGATCCATTCCTTACTCAATAACATATATAATAAGCTATGCTTTTAGCAACACACATCACTTTGAAAAATTTGAAGATAAAGATATTATAATGCTTCCTAATATATTTAAAGATATAGGAAAAATCACAAAGCCAGACATAATTTCAGAAATAGAGATACCAGAAAATATAAATATAGATGTCTCAGAAAAACCCTTGGTAACAGATAATAAAATCCCAAGAAGATTATGAAGGAAATCAGTTACAATTAACAAATGGAGATAGAATAGAAGAAGCTAGAGCAAGCACATATAGATATAATGGAATACTAAGACCAATGTTAAGAAATTTACAAAGAACAACAAGTTTAAGAATCTAGCAGACAATAGAAATGCTAGAAACTATAAATTATATGGAAAATATTTTAATGGACAAGAACGGAATATGACTACAATATTAATAGATTCAGGAGCAGGAGCTTCATTTATTCAACAAGGAATGATACCTTATATAGAAAAAAATACCCATAGGATCACCTTATGCATATACAAATTTTGATGGACAAGAATATGAAATTACACAACAAGCCATAGTTCCAATTGAAATACAAGATATAAAAATTGACATAACACTTTATGTACAATTAGATAGTCATAATGACGACATAGAAATTATATTAGGAATGAGTGCACTACAACAAATGGAACCATTTTCACTACAAAGTGAAGAACTATATTTTACACATAATAACCAAGAATATTTTTGGAAAAAAGAAAATGACTAGTGTATATAGTGTATATATATTAGCAGGAATTGTATAAGAAGAATATAAAATAAATACTTTCATGCATTCCTAGATACAGGTGCAGGGACTTGCATTGCCCGAAGACAATGCTTTCCTGAAAAATATATCACAACACTACCAACATTATATGGAAAAGATTTTACAGGAAAAAGACATGCCCTAACCCATGGAGTTAAGAAACCTAAAATTATTTTAGGAAATTATATAGTTACATGTCCACCATTTTATACTCCCGAATATGCACAACAAGACATATTACTAGGAAATAACTTCACACAAAAATTCAAATTATATATACAACACCAACATTATATTCAACTATTGACACCCTGTGATCATTGGATTACAGTAAAAAGAGTTCAAAAAGCTTATAAAAGAGACAAATTAGGAGGACGAATAGAATTTTTAAAAATTAATGAAATTAGAAGAATGGTGTGCTGAAGCTACACTAAGTAGAAAAAAAAATAAAGTAGCAAAACAGGGACTTTGTTGTTCACAATTAACCCATCCAATAACTATAGGATGTGAACCAATGATGTATAATAGAAGAAATAAATATAAATTTAAGAATAGAAAATGGTTTGGATTTAAACCTAAACCAAAACAAAAATATTACAGAAGAAAGAAGAATTATAATAAAAATATAAAGAAACCAAAAGAATGTAAATGCTTTATATGCCAAGAAATAGGACACTATGCCAATGAATGTCCAAAAAGAGGATCTAAGAAAATTAACCAAAAACAATTCAAAGAAATTATAGAGGAAGAACTTTCTGAAATAGAAAACATTCAAAAATTTGTTCAAATAACAGACGATGAACAATCAGATGGATCGATCTATTATTTCTCAGACACAGAATCAGACTGAAGAAGAAATAATAAAAGAATATCAGGAAGAAGCAGGAAATTTCTTGCAAGAAGTATTAATAGATAGAAAATTATTCAATCGAATAAGAAACACCAAACTAAGATTAGAAAATTCTGATGGATTTAGAACATCACTTTTTGAAAAAATTACTCAAAGAAAACATATTTTCTATTATGGAATAACTAATAGAGAAATGCCTATGCAAATAGAATATACTAGAAATAGAATAAATATACCTTGACTTCGAAAGGAAGACCTGATGAGAAAAATGGAAAAAAATAAAAGATAGATCTAAAATAGGATGGATTCAATAGGAGCTATTCAAATGATGATAAAAGCAACCTTTAGAGAAGGAATAGATTCACCCATAAATGTTGTATTAATGGATAATATAATTAATGATAGAAGAGATGCTACATTAGGAATATTACAAGGAAATCTTAGTCATCAAAAATTAATCTTTAATATTTATCCAAAGGTAAGTGTAAACATTAGAGATAATAATATAAATAGGACCTTAAGTCTAATACAAGATTTTCAAAGAACAGAATTGATGAAAAAAGGATCCATTCCTTACTCAATAACATATATAATAAGCTATGCTTTTAGCAACACACATCACTTTGAAAAATTTGAAGATAAAGATATTATAATGCTTCCTAATATATTTAAAGATATAGGAAAAATCACAAAGCCAGACATAATTTCAGAAATAGAGATACCAGAAAATATAAATATAGATGTCTCAGAAAAACCCTTGGTAACAGATAATAAAATCCCAAGAAGATTATGAAGGAAATCAGTTACAATTAACAAATGGAGATAGAATAGAAGAAGCTAGAGCAAGCACATATAGATATAATGGAATACTAAGACCAATGTTAAGAAATTTACAAAGAACAACAAGTTTAAGAATCTAGCAGACAATAGAAATGCTAGAAACTATAAATTATATGGAAAATATTTTAATGGACAAGAACGGAATATGACTACAATATTAATAGATTCAGGAGCAGGAGCTTCATTTATTCAACAAGGAATGATACCTTATATAGAAAAAAATACCCATAGGATCACCTTATGCATATACAAATTTTGATGGACAAGAATATGAAATTACACAACAAGCCATAGTTCCAATTGAAATACAAGATATAAAAATTGACATAACACTTTATGTACAATTAGATAGTCATAATGATGACATAGAAATTATATTAGGAATGAGTGCACTACAACAAATGGAACCATTTTCACTACAAAGTGAAGAACTATATTTTACACATAATAACCAAGAATATTTTTGGAAAAAAGAAAATGACTAGTGTATATAGTGTATATATATTAGCAGGAATTGTATAAGAAGAATATAAAATAAATACTTTCATGCATTCCTAGATACAGGTGCAGGGACTTGCATTGCCCGAAGACAATGCTTTCCTGAAAAATATATCACAACACTACCAACATTATATGGAAAAGATTTTACAGGAAAAAGACATGCCCTAACCCATGGAGTTAAGAAACCTAAAATTATTTTAGGAAATTATATAGTTACATGTCCACCATTTTATACTCCCGAATATGCACAACAAGACATATTACTAGGAAATAACTTCACACAAAAATTCAAATTATATATACAACACCAACATTATATTCAACTATTGACACCCTGTGATCATTGGATTACAGTAAAAAGAGTTCAAAAAGCTTATAAAAGAGACAAATTTAATTTCCGTAGCAAACGTGGTGATTATAATACAACTAAACAACAACCAATAAAACAACCAATAAAAGGACGAATCGTTGCACAACTTAATATACTCGATATTGAAGCATTATTTGAAAAGAACTATAGTGATAATCCATTAGCCCTCTGGAATATTAGTCAAGAATGAGCTACAATAGAACTAATTGACAATACTAAAATAATTAGAGTAAAACCTATGAGATATAATCCTGTTGACATCAAAGAATTTAGAACCCAATTACATGAATTAGAAACATCACAATTAATACAAAAATCAAAAAGCCCTCATTCTAGTCCAGCATTCATGGTAAGAAACCATGCAGAAATTAAAAGAGGAAAAGCTAGAATGGTAGTTAATTATAAACAACTAAATCAACATACTAAGTTCGACGGATATTTTCTTCCACACAAAGATACTTTAATAAATATGACAAAAGGAAAAAATATTTATTCAAAATTTGACTGTAAATCAGGATTTTATTAAATAAGATTAGATGAAAAAAATATACCATTAACATCATTCAGTACTCCACAAGGACATTACAAATGGACAGTAATGCCTTTCAGATAAAAAATGCTCCACAAATATACCAAAGAAGAATGGATAAAATATTCAAACCTTATAATTCTTTTTCTCTAGTATACGTAGATGATATTCTTATAGCTAGTAAAAGTGAAGAAGAACATTACAAACATCTGCAAATATTTTCTCTTCTTTGCCAAAAGGCAGGAATAGTATTATCTAAAATGAAAATAGAAATCTATAAATCTAAAATAGAATTCATAGGATTAAAATTAGACTCAAGCAGAATAGAATTATAAGAACATATTGTAGAGAAAATCGTTATGTTACCAGATAAAATAGAAGATAAAAAACAACTTCAAAGATTTTTAGGATGTCTAAATTATGCAGAACAATTTATCGAAAATTTGACAAAATTAAGAAATCCCGTACAAAAACTATTAAAGAAAAATGCTATCTTCCTTATGATAGAAGAACTTATAAATCATGTCAGATTTATAAAAGAAAAATGCAAAAAACTACCAAGATTAGACCTCCCATTAGAAGGAGACGACTTAATAATTGAAACTGACGCCTCTGAAGAATTTTGGGGAGCAGTTTTAAAGAAAAAAGACGAACAAAAAGAAAAAATATGCAGATATACATCTGGAACATTTACCGACACAGAA